>JAECUM010003827.1:0-123335 GCA_016617855.1 Megalonaias nervosa
TAAGACTGTGTGACAGGCATTGCTCTTTATTGTGGGTCTGCATATAGGTAACTAAGACTGTGTGACTGACATTGCCCTTTATTATGGGTCTGCATATAGGTAACTAAGACTGTGTGACTGACATTGCCCTTTATTATGGGTCTGCATATAGGTAACTAAGACTGTGTGACTGACATTGCCCTTTATTATGGGTCTGCATATAGGTAACTAAGACTGTGTGACTGACATTGCCCTTTATTATGGGTCTGCATATAGGTAACTGAGTCTGTGACTGGCATGGCCCTTTGCGCGCTGATAAAATTGAAATCCTAAATCCAGTCTTATCGTTCAATCTGGGTAGGCTGTAATCTCAGTACTCAAGATGGTGGAATTTGTATAACGTTCAAGGACTTACATGATGGTGGAATTTGTATAACGTTCAAGGACTTACATGATGGTGGATTTTGTATAACGTTCAAGGACTTACATGATGGTGGAATTTGTATAACGTTCAAGGACTTACAAGACGGTGGAATTTGTATAACGTTCAAGGACTTACAAGACGGTGGAATTTGTATAACGTTCAAGGACTTACAAGATGGTGGAATTTGTATAACGTTCAAGGACTTACATGATGGTATTTTGGCTCCAGTTGTTTTTACATAGACAGTAATGTTACCATTTAGTAAATAAATATACCTTCTATCCTAGTTTAGTATGCGTGTCACACTGTCGTAGAGAGCAGTGTTAGATTGTCAATTTGACAAGGACAGAACATTCAGTCCAGTGCAGATAAGAGAAATAACTCTGCTGAGACCTAGACAGGGGTAAGAGTTACAGTTACAAAAGATACATTTTCAATGATGTATTCGCATCTTTTTTAAAACCATGACAAAATACAAAACATGATCTAGACATGAATTAACATAATCCCACATGTAGACAAGAGACTAAACTTTTTTGCCTGACGAAACTACAACTCTTACATAATCCACCATTCTCAGCTAGATTTTTGTAATTTCTGAATGCAATACACAATAAGCTCCGCCCACTGCCCCTCCCCCTCCCCCCGCAGGTACGTTACAGAGAGCTCACTAGTTCCGAAAAGCAGCGTGTCCTTGCAATTGGCAAATGGCCTTCGTTTCTATATAAATTAGTGCAAAAGTAAGGGAAAAAAACATGGCACATTGGAAAATTAAATAGGCCACCAATAAAATTTGGTTAAACAAGTATCTCTTGATATTGCTATTGGAGTAAACCAAATGCTTTACTTCGGTGTATCATATCATGGGCCCATTCAAAATGAATTAATTTTAACCGTAGCTATTAAACTTTTCTCGCAAATTGATGCCGGTCTATCCAAGAGTTCTTCCTGCATGTACTAACACATACAATGAATTAAAGTGGCCGTGTCAAGGGCTATGACAGTAAAATCAGTTTTGTCAAGGGTTATGTTTAAATTTTGTGAAAGACATTAACAATCTCTATATTGATTCAAACTAAGTGGGATTTCCTTTCATTATAGGGTTCAAAGGTTTTTGATTATGCTAATGGTAAATGCCTCTCAGTTTGATGGGCTTTTCCTTAGCTCAGCTATTGTTTGTATGTTTGCTGTTGAACGGCAGGTCAACAAATGAAGTGCTATATTGGGAACGGGAACAAGCAATCGGCAAACACTCGGATCTTTTCCGGCAATGATAGGAAAAGCACATCGGAAATGTTATATAGAAGACACTCCATGCATACATATGTACATTGCTTACCGTATGACGGCACGTGAACGTTCAACGCCATCATAGCGTTCACTACGATGACTAGTCGTTTGAGACCTGTTCTTGCTCCAATATCTCCAAGATTCTTGTTTTCATGTTTGAACTACTGGAGATTTATTCTTTAATGACCTTGTGCAATTTATTCCAGAAAATGGTAAGTATTTAGTGTCATAATGATTTCAACATTATTTTTTTTTTTTTTTTCCTAGCGTACTTATTACTCCGTTCCCCGCCCGCCATTCTCTGGCAGTTATTATAATTAAGTTATAATTATTTGTTAAGTTTTTGGCATTGACTCATTTTCATCATGGCAATGTTGTTGGTATGAGAAAGATGCGGGATGTATGTATACTATTATACGGCTGACCATTCTTGTTTAAATTTCATTCCAAAATTCTCTCCTGGGCGTTCGAAGAGCGAGCCAAAACGAAATCTACGGTGATATATACATATTGACCCCCCCACACACACACACACCTTTGCGGATGCCCATGAACGTTATGCACCTTTATTCGTTTTATGTTTGTATTTATTTGTTACTACTATTATAATTTTATTATATAGGATTACAGCGCCAACTCCCTTCGCTCCCAGATCAAGATCGAACATCTTCTGCAAGACCACGCTTTGGGAGACGATTTTGGTGCCGAGATTGAGAGTTATCCTTACAAGGACAAGTACCACAATGACTATTTCCTTCATTTCTTTATTGATATTGAACAGAACTCTGTCGCTCAGCATCTGACGCTTAGGTATGCCATAAACTAAGTTACCTTTCTATATTTAAACAAATTGTGTTGAATGCGAAGTACGTATAGAAGAAGTAAGTAACTACGGAGCAAACTGTGTGTATGTATTGTGTAGGTATGTAGATTGTTCAGCAGGTAAGTAGCTGGGTAGGTGGGCAGGCGTCTGGCACGCTGTATCGACCACCTTTCCAGTGCTAATATTGTAAATCTATCCTAAGCTGTTATACTACCAATTCATTGAAATTGTTATATGATTTTATTCTTGTTGCAGTGTTATACACCATGAGTCAAATGAGCAAGAGTTAATTTCTTTTAGTCACATTGTCACCTCAGGTCAAATGAGTAAAAGTTGATTTCCTATTGTTGCATTGTCAACAATATTAAACAAATAACCAAGAGTTAGACTCAGTCTATCACTAGGCGATTTTTCCATGTCACATAACAACAGTATGGCATGCATAGTTTACACAGTTATGTTATTTGAGTAAAATGAATTATTGTTATGTTGAACCTGGTATAGCTTGAACTACATTCCATAACACTTCCACCATACTTGTTGTCACAAGAAAGATTAAATCTCTTCGATTTGATTCACATGTACTCTTTTCTTTTCCACAGAGAATATGATGAGTTAGTTCTTCTGAATGATGAATTTGTCCCAAGCATGACCCATGATGAACTGATTGCCAAGTTTAAAGCTTTGCCCGTGGATTCCCACACACCACTGAAGCTGGTAAATATCATATGATGTTTGCGAAAATGTTATTGAGATCAGTCCTAATTAATTTTAAGTTGTAACCACACTCAGGCAAGGGATGCCCTTTGAGCAACACTCATACAGATGTACATTGCAAAGATGACTGATTTTAAAATAGTACTCAAAACACTATGCGAACCCTTAAGAATTTTTAAAACAAACTTCCTGTTCCATGCAGGAGAAACCCTGTCTGTCTGGAAGTGTCCAGTCTCTGTGAAACTGTCCACCATGAGCCCTTCACGGTGAGAGAAAAACTTCCGTTCAGGAAGAATTCAGTATTTGAGAAAATTGTCAGTCCAAGAATATTCTTTCCTTAACAAAGGGAGAGGGAAAACTGCATAGAAAAAAACTCAGAAATATTTTATTGACAGAGCAATAAAAAATAATGTAAATATTTATCTCACATTTTCATCAGTGAGAATGTGCAACTGCTTTGTGTCTGTAGCTTGATTCATGGCTATACTTCATATGCGAGACTACGCCACTGCTTTGTGTCTGTAGCTTGATTCATGGTTATACTTTCATATGTGAGACTACGCCACTGCTTTGTGTCTGTAGCTAGATTCATGGTTGTACTTTCCTATGTGAGACTACGCTACTGCTTTGTGTCTGTAGCTTGATTCATAGTTATATTTTCATATGTGAGACTATGCCATTGCTTTGTGTCTGTAGCTTGATTCATGGTTATACTTTCATATGCGAGACTACGCCACTGCTTTGTGTCTGTAGCTTGATTCATGGTTGTACTTTCATATGTGAGAACACGCCACTGCATTGTGTCTGTAGCTTGATTCATGGTTATACTTTCATATGTGAGACTACGCCACTGTTTTGTCCTTGTAATATGATTCATGGTCTAGCTTTCATTGCCAGTTTTGATCTTCTTGTGCGGCAAGAGCAAACAAGAAGCTTTGCTAGAGAGATATGAAATTTTTCCTCTTGTTTTATCTTCAAAACTGCTTCTCTGGTTATGACTAAGCTACGTCTTATACTACGAATCAAATGTAAATAAAAACGGAATATACTTTGATGACATACAACTATTTTTCTCTTAGAAAAATCTATACTTTTCTTGGTGCTGAAGATAGAGTGTATTTTGATATTGCAGAGAGAGAGAGAGAGAGAGAGAGAGAGAGAGAGAGCGAGCTTTTAAATACCATATATCATATGTCCTTGTTCATTTTTTAAAACCCTTTTAAATGGAATGTCTGATTTATACGATTGCCTTCAATGACAGAGGACAAGAAAGACAGCAAGGAAGATTACTGTCACTACTATGATAACAATGAAATAAAAGGAAGAACAAAAATATGTTTGATTCTTGTGTCATTTTCTCTTTTAAGACAGAGACCTAATAAAATGACCTTGACCATTGTTTCAGATTATCAGAAGAATGCAAAAGGAACATGATATAAAGGAAATAGAATTTCAGTGGATTAAAATCCAAGCTATACTTGTTCCGGAATATGGTAAGCATGGTGCTTCATTTCAAGAATAATGTTATTTAAGAAAAGAGTGCCACTAAACCGTTAACAAAGGAACCGTCTGACGACGTATTCTCCATTAATTCGGGATATATATATATATATATATATATATATATATATATATATATATATATATATATATATATATTTGAATTATCTGTGTTCATAATTTCAGTTTGTGAATAATCTCTCATTTTGGCTCAGTCAGAGAAGAGTCGTGGTAGTTAGAGGTCACAATGAGACTGACTCATGCTATAATTTATTTAGACCTGTTGTAGCGTGTTCATTTTATTGGCCTAACGGGTCCTCTGAAACTCATCAAAACAGCTTTCCTCGTTATAATTTACTAAAGTGTAGATAAACAGTACAGTTCACACTCAGGGGTTGTCTTTCTTTGACAGTGATTTGGTACCATCAGATGTTGTCAATATTGGGTACCGTCAAATGTTATCAATATTCGGTACCATCAGATGTTGTTGATATTGGATACCGTCAGATGTTGTCAATATTGGGTACCGTCAGATGTTGTCAAAGTTGGGTATGGGTACCTTCATATGTTGTTTAATAATGTTGTTTTTCATGGGGGAAATGGCTGCCAGTAGTATTTAGAGGTCAAAGTTATGTAGGAAACTAAGGAGTCCACAAAGAGGAGTAAAGTCTTTTGCCAATGTTGTCATAGCATTAATATACATTTTAACTGTTTTCATGGCATTAAGATACATTTTGACTGTTTTCATAGCAATGAGATACATTTTGACCATGTTGTCATATCATTAATATAGATTTTGACTGTTTTCATAGCATTTAGATACATTTTGACTGTTTTCATAGCATTGATATACATTTTGACTGTTTTCATAGCATTGATATATATTTTGACAGTTTTCATAGCATTTAGATACATTTTCACTGTTTTCATAGCATTAAGATACATTTTGACTGTTTTCATAGCATTAATATACATTTTGACTGTTTTCATAGCATTTAGATACATTTTGACTGTTTTCATAGCATTTAGATACATTTTGACAGTGTTGTCATAGCATTAATATACATTTTAACCGTGTTGGCATAGCATTAATGTACAATTTGACTGTTTTCGTAGCATTTAGATACAATTTGACTGTTTTCATAGCATTAATATACATTTTGACTATTTTCATAGCATTTAGATACATTTTGACTGTTTTCATAGCATCTAGATACATTTTGACAGTGTTGTCATAGCATTAATATACATTTTGACCATGTTGGCATAGCGTTTAGATACATTTTGACTGTTTTCATAACATCAATATACATTTTGACTGTTTTCATAACATCAATATACATTTTGACTGTTTTCATAGCATTAATATACATTTTGACTGTTTTAATAGCATTAATATACATTTTGACTGTTTTAATAGCATTAATATACATTTTGACTGTTTTCAATGCATTAAAATACATTTTGACTGTTTTCATAGCATTTAGATACATTTTGAAAGTGTTGTCATATCATTAATATACATTTTGACCATATTGGCATAGCAGGTACATTTTGACTGTTTTCATAGCATTTAGATACATTTTGACCATGTTGTCATATCATTAATATACATTTTGACCATGTTGGCATAACATTAAGATACATTTTGACTGTTTTCATAGCATTAATATACATTTTGACTTTTCATAGCATTAAGATACATTTTGACTGTTTTTATAGCATTTAGATACATTTTGACCATGTTGTCATAGCATTTAGATGCAATTTGACTGTGTTGTCATAGCATTTAGATACAATTTGACTGTGTTGGCATAGCATTTAGATACATTTTGACTGGTTTCATAGCATTTAGATACATTTTGACTTTTGGCATAGGCTGCCTCGCTAGTTGCTCAGCATTAAAAGGCTAGTGTTAGGAATGGTCGGCCTGATGTCAGGATAATGTCACTGGGTGGGACAGACATGATACCACATGTCTGCGGCATTATGCCCCAGTGCTAGACATCACTATAAACTGTCACACTGCAGACATCATAGCGATAAGACTGCAAAATTGTTAAAGCTATGTTAAATATCCAAACACACACAGACACACAGAGCTGGCATAGCATAGCCTTAAGATGCACTTTGTGTTAGCATGGCATTTAGATACATTTTGCCAGTGTTGGCATAGCCATTAGATACCCTTTAACTGTGTTAGTATGGCATTTAGATATATTTTGACTGTGTTGGCACAGCAGTTAAATACATTTTGATTGTGTTGGCATAGCATTTATATACATTATGACTGTGTTGGCATAGCATTTAGATACACTTTGACTGTGTTGACATAGCAGTTAAATACATTTTGGTTGTGTTGGCATAGCATTTAGATACATTTTGCCTGTATTAGCATAGCATTTAGATACATTTTGACTGTGTTGGCATAGTATTTAGATACATTTTGACTGTTGGCCTAACATTTACATACACTTTGGCTGTGTCGACTTTACAACCCGAATCATTAGCTACATTGTCAACACTTTATCTTGTCTTGGACATGAGTTTTAACATCATTACAGTCTATTTTTCGTCAGATGAAGAAAATAAGCCACGTATTAAGCATAATATTTTCATACAGACATGGAGCCAATCAAGAAAACAAGCCATGTATTAAGTGTAATATTTTCATACAGACAGGGAGCCAAGAACAATTGTGAAGGAATGCCACACAGAACTTCTAAGAAGTGCACCTAGTGGTACGATGACTATGTGTCTAAAACTACAGGACAGCTCAAAATATATGTCCATCCAGAACCACGTAATTGGAACTTGCTTGCTTCAGGGCGACGAGTCAGATAATACTGGTAAGTGACTGTAATGGAGGACTTGAGGGACCAAATGAAATCTGATCCCTCTACACTATATGCATGATACTGTAGAGTCATTTGAAACTTATTAGTGTTACGTTCACAAATGTATCTTACATGCAAACCCTCCTGTAAGTATTGTTTGCTCTACTGTTTTGTATTAAACAAAACAAAACAAATATCTTGGATACCAAAGTGGCAGTCAGATCAAAATGCTTTAGAGAAGTATGCAGATTTTGAGATCTTTACGTATAAGATAGTCTCGTATCCCTTAAGATAATCTCGTATCCCAATAGATAATCTTGTATCCCTTAAGATATAGTCTCGTATCTCTTAAGATAATCTCATTTCCCGCAAGATCATCTCGTGTCCCAACATAAGAAGATTAATCAGCATATTCTTCCTTATAGCTATACAAAGATTCTCTGCGTGTACAATTCTCTACGTGTGTGATTATCTGTGTGTACATTCATCTGTGTGAACGTGTATCTGTGTGTACGTTTATCTGTGTGTACGTTCAAATTGTGATTTCATTCTTCAACAACAACTTTTCTTTTGTTCGTTCGTGAGATGGAACTAAAGTTAATGCAAAACTCAAAATGTGCCAAATACTGACGTGTGTTTTTTATTTAGGTAATTTATCATGATGTCGATTACACATCACTCATATCCTCCAAACTGCTTGCCAGTGACATAATTAAATTGACGTAATATATATTCTTAGGTTCATTAGATTGCAATATACCTTCTGCCATATCTTCAGAGTCCAAAAAAAACAAACCCATACCACAAGACAAACCCATCATATCCAGTCTCTTTTTGGTCGCTAAATACACACTGTTCAGTGGCTCGAATGACATTTTGACCTATTTGGTATTTCACTCATAAAATTAAAATTAATTGAGTGAAATTAGACTTTTACAAAAAATAATTGTATACTTTTACATTTTAAGTGATAATCATTTAAAACTGAAAAATGATGTTTGTGTTTGTTCTCAAGCAAAATCATATTCTCTGAACTCACATTGTCCTTGCATTTCTCTGCCGAGGACTTCAGTACATTTGGTGGACTGTCATCAGACAAACATTTTTCTTTTTGTATTTGTACAATGCATAAATCTCAGTTTTTTTTCTGTATCACTTGCATCAGTTACTAATAAGCATGGTAATGATCATCTTCATAAAGCAATGGTTTCTGATGAAACCACATTTCCCATCATGTTTTATAGATGATTCAATAGCGTCTGATTCAACAAATTTATCAATTTTATATCTAAGAGAATACTTCTGATATTGATGATGAACTGTGATTTGGCTGGAAAAAAGCTAGGAACGTCTTGAATTTTGCCATAGACTGTCAGGTTTTAGCAGATTTTCACCCTCGTTTCCACTATATAGAGTCTGTGTAATATTATTTGAATGCTTGATTTTATTCTTGAAATGAGCAAGCAAGCATCTTGTGAAAGTATCACGGTACCAATTGTTTTTCCATAGACCTCAATGCTAATGTTTTGCAAAATAAATATACTTTCTATCCAACCTCAGCATGCATGTCACACACTGTCATAGAGAACAATGTTAGATTGTCAATTTGACAAGGACAGATCCAGGTACTCCATTGCATTTAAGAGAGATAACTCTGCTGGAACTAGACAGGGGTAAGAGTTATCTAGTCACACCAGACACATTTTCAGTCGTGTGTACCACATTTTTAAAAAATCATAAAAAATACAAAATGTGATCTAGATATGAATTAACATAATCTCACATGTTGCCAAGAGGCTCAACTTTCTTTTAAGCCTAACAAAAGTACAACTCTTACATAATGTACCAATCACAGCTAGTTTTCTTGTTTATTTCTGAATACAATGTTCCCTACACCTTAAGCTCCGCCCACCTGGGGTTGTACAATTGGTACCATTATACCTGAAATGCGACACTAGAAGTTAGACTGGTTTATCATACACTTTGTGATAATTTTAGAATGTGTTGTATTTAGTTCTTTTTCTTGATAGTGTAAGTGGCACCAGACAATACAATTTGACCGGATATTTAAATCAGCTGTTTGTTTACTCAAATCTATGGGAGTATGTGGTACACATACAGGAAGAAAAGACTGGGTATTTATTTTAAGTGAGTGAAATGCGTGCATACAATGCTTATCTGCGGCACTGACAGTTGCAAACAGTTCAAACTATTGATTCTTTCCTATGACTTTTATGGAGTGTAACAGACCCATATGGTAATTTGGCCTGAATCTTTTCAGAGAGGATGTTTGAAATTTTACCTATTACAGAATTTAGATCATCAAACACAATTTTTATTATACTTTCAATTTTTTAATCCATTTATCAACATTTAATTTATTTTTGCTCTTTCATTACTTTATATTTTTTTTAGATATTATATTCAAGGTGACACAAATACAAATGATAAACTACAAAGAGATTTGAGGTGATGCAAATACGAATGATACACTGTAATCAGATGTAGTAAAAGTATGATAATAATTCACGTGTTGTCAGTGGCAAATGATAACAATTCACGTGCTGTCAGTGGCAAATGATATAACAGTTCATGTGCAGTCAATGGCAATGATATGATAACAGTTCACGTGTCGTCAGTGGCAAATGATAAGTTTACATGCTGTCAATGGCAAGTGATATCTTGACAGTTCATGTGCTGTCAATGGCAAATTATATTATAACAGTTCACGTGTTGTCAGTAGCAAATGATATGATAACAGTTCATGTGTTGTCAGTGGCAAGTGATATGATAATAGTTCACGTGTTGTCAATGGCAAATTATATGATGTAACAGTTCATGTGTTGTCAGTGGCAAGTGATATCTTAACAGTTCGTGTGTTGTCAGTGGCAAATCATATGTTAACAGTTCACGTCTTTTCAGTGGCAAATGATATTATAACAGTTCACGTGTTGTCAGTGACAAATTATGTGATAACAGTTCATTTGTTGTCAGTGGCAAATTATATCTTAACAGTTCATCTGTTGTCAGTGGCAAATAATATGATAATAGTTCACGTGTTGTCAGTGGCAAATGAAATGTTGGTTTTATTTCAGCTCACATAACTATGAATTGGAGGATATTGGTTTCCCCACAAAGTGCCCCACAAACGTACTTCCTTGCAAGCCTGTGTAGCAATCAAAATGAATATGTGTCTGTAAAAGATCAAGACGTGTATCTGGCTGTAAGTAAATATTTTGAGATGACTTAAAGGCCTGTAAGAATTCACATACTTTGAGATGACTTGAAAGCCTGTAAGAATTCACATACTTTGAGTTGACTTAAAAGCCTGTAAGAATTCACATACTTTGAGATGACTTAAAGGCTTGTAAGAATTCACATACTTTGAGATGACTTAAAGGCAAGTAAGAATTCACATACTTTGAGATGACTTAAAGGCTTGTAAGAATTCACATACTTTGAGATGACTTAAAGGCTTGTAAGAATTCACATACTTTGAGATGACTTAAAGGCCTGTAAGAATTCACATACTTTGAGATGACTTAAAGGCTTGTAAGAATTCACATACTTTTAAGTAAAGTAAACATACTTTCTTCCAAAGAAGATATTCTCCTCTTTGTTTTGTTGTAACATTCTATGCAAAGGCTTTTTTGTTTCTTTAAATACAGTGTATATGTAAAACAATTTTCATTTTCATGTTTGATGACTTAGATTATTACAATGTAGATGCAATGTGATATAATTATTTGATGACTTTGATTATTACAATGTAGATGCAGTGTGATATATTTATTTGATGACAGATTATTACAATGTAGATGCAATGTGATATAATTATTTGATGAATTAGATTGTTACAATGAAGATGCAATGTGATATATTTATTTGATGACTTAGATTATTACAGTGCAGATGCAGTGTGATATAATTATTTGATGACATTATTACAGTGTAGATGCAGTGTGATATAATTATTTGATGACAGAATATTACAATGTAGATGCAGTGAGATATAATTATTTGATGACATTATTACAATGTTGATGCAATGTGATATAATTATTTGATGACTTAAATTATTACAATGTAGATGCAGTGATATATTTATTTGATGACTTAGATTATTACAATGTAGATGCAATGTGATATATTTATTTGATTACTTAGATTATTACAATGTAGATTCAATGCGATATACTTATATCCCTGATGATCATGTAAGTTTAAAACATCCTTTGGTCTTATCTTATGGGCATTGGATGCCTTTTTTCATAATCAAAAAGTAACATTCTATAGTGAGACATAACCAGCAGAAGCATCGACATTTATTTATTTTTCTGATTTCTTTCTGTACATAAACGAGTTAGAAACGATGTCAGTTTTCGGTATTTTCGATAACGCTTTACTAAGATTCATTTAATAAAAGGCAATAATGAACATTATGGAAAACTTCATACAAGCATGATGTCACGGACCATAATGTTTCTTTTTCAGGAACAACCATTTGAATTTACGTATTCCAAAGAAGGTGGTCTCAAGTCATTCAGGGTCAAAGGTACTTGAAAATCCATCCTTCTGTCACTGCTCCTTCTCACCTATTACCTTCTATTTTACCTCCCCCTCCTTCTTACCTATCACTTATTTTACCTCCCCCACCTCACCTATCACCTTTTATTTTACCTCCCCTCCTATTCACTTTTCATCTTCTATTTTACCACCCCAACTACTCACCTGTCACCTTCTATTTTACCTCCCCCTACTACTCACCTAACACCTATTTTACCTCCCCCTACTACTCACCTATCACCTATTTTACCTACCCCTCCTTCTCTTTCTCTTTCCACACTCATCTTTTTATTGCTTCTTCTTTGCAATAATTAGCAAGCTTTTGCATAAAATTAATAATTATACAGCATCTGTTTCTTTGTGGTTTTGCAAATTTTGTCTTTCCTGTCTTCAGATAAGTATCTTGGATACGACGGTGATACCATAACATTGAAGTCACAGCCCTACAGATTTGAGGCTTTCCCCGCCTTGTACCTGAAATTTCATCCCAACGCAACTCCGAATAGTTCCTTTTCGTCCCAGTCTTCGGGATACGCCAGTCTTGAGGCTGACGATTAAAATGAGGATTCAAGAAAGAAATAAATGGAGAAAGATACTTATCAATTGAAAACTTGCAGATGTTGATAACTTTTGAATTAATAGCCTGGCAAGGAGGGTAAAATGCCTGGTGTAAGGACACATGTGGTTAGTCACTAAGCCACCATGGTTCACCTTATAAATTCTTAATAACGAAATACATGTAAATTATAATATTTATTTAATTGATGTTTTTCTGAATAAATGTGAAGTCATGTTTCAGACTCTTATTCTTTTTTTTTTCAAATGTGAAGTATAAGCAAGACAAAGGGGTAACCTTTTCAACAGTGTTGTTACCATTGTTGGCATAGGCGTCACATCAAATGTTTCCATTTAGCTCAGTTTCTTTGACACTTCCTGCATTTAAATTAATAAAACCTGACCAGTGTGTATTGATACTGTTACGTATATGTAATCAAATTATTTGTGTGTTAGTTTTAAATTTCTTTTATTTTATTTTTGTTTCATTACATTTTGTTGTAAGGATAATATTTTTACTGGATTTGACATTTTTTCCCAGTAAATTTAGTTCAGTTCTTTTAACATGATTAAAACGTAGTAGATTGCTACATTATATTTTTAGCTGACCTAGTTCTTGACCATGATTCTGATTTTGTAAACGCTGAGTGAAAATGATTGCTCATTACCAAGGTCATGTTCAGCCCATGTGTTAGCTCTGTTGTAAACAGTTTTATTTTAAATTCATTTCCAGTGTGGGAATCTGATTCTTAGATAGGGCTATTCTAGCCTACATGCTAATTGACTTGTAGTGAGTGATCATGTCACCCATCATGTGGGCTTGAAATTACATTTTAGTTGGGTTTAATACTCATATCTCAGTGAATTTTAGTCAGTTGTATTCTACACCTTTAGAGCTCAAGATTTTTTATGTTGATGCCAGTTTGATTTAGACTTCTTCTGTTTTTTGGATTTAGTAATTTATATTCTCTGGAAAACATACAAGTGCTCTTCTTCATAAAAAATTCCTGGACAAAAACATTTAGTGGAAATTTATTCTGGAATTCTAAACTGGAACATTATAAATTGTGATTCAACGAGGAACTGTTGACATCAGTACAACGACCTCATCTGACGTCATCGCCTTCCATCTTGGAACTTCATCGGGATTCAAACTTGGATTCAATTAGAACTTTTTAGTGATAGGACTTATATTGTTTAATTCTAGGATTAGTTTTTGGATTAGATTCACAAACCATAAGTCCTATTTCATATTTTTACCTTGTTTTCTACGGAAATAAATTATTTTGTTAAATTTACAAAGCTTGTTGACTTCACTCTTTTCTTTGGTACTTTGTACGAGCCTACACGTAAGAAAGGAAAATTTAGGTCTCATCCTTGAGATGTATGAATTTTGGCTAAAATATTTTTAAAAAATTGCTTTTGAAATTTAAATTTCCCTAGTTCTCAGAATATTTTAAACCCAAAGTACTATTTCACATTTTGTTTGAAATTTTAGTGGAATCAACAGGCTTTTATTCACAATGTCATCAAAAGTGGAGACTTTTCTTTCTAGTCCTACTCAGGAGCAGTTGGATAGTTTGAAAAAAGATGAGTTGCTTGGGTTCAATCAGTAAGTCTGCATCAGACTCTGATAAAAAAGTAAAGGAATTGAAATTAAAATACAAGATGGAATTAGAGTTAAGGAAGCTGAAACTTCAGAAAGATAAAGAGGAAAAACAAATACAAATGCAGCATCAATTGGAAAAGGAAAAAGAACAAATGCAATTACAGAAAGAACAAATGCATTTACAGAAAGAAGAGAAACAATTGCAGTTGCAATTTGAGAAAGAGGAGAGAGAGAGAGAGAGACAGGAGAGGGAGAAAGAGAGACAGATGCAAATGCAAAGAGAGAAGGATGAAAGGGAATTTCAAATTAAATTAAAAGAAATAGAGATGGCAAGTGAAAGGCAACTTTCCACTTCACATACAAATTCAAGTTTTGATATTACAAGAAATATCAGGTTAGTGCCCCCTTTTAGAGAAAAAGAAGTAGACAAATATTTTCCTCATTTTGAAATAGTTGCTGAAAATTTGAAATGGCCAAGGGAGCATTGGACTCAATTACTACAGTGTGTACTAATTGGTAAAACTAGTGATATTTACCATTCAATGTCAGTTCATCAAAGTGCTGACTATGATGTAGTCAAGGAATGCATTTTAAAGGATTACGAGTTAGTCCCTGAGGCTTATCGGGAAAAATTTAGGAACTATAAAAAAGATGCTGGACAAACTCATGTTGAATTCACAAGAGAAAAGGAGCAGTTATTTTATGGATGGTGCTTAGCCGAGAAAGTTGAACATGATTATGAAAGTCTCAAGCAACTTGTATTACTTGAAGAGTTGAAGAACTGTGTCCATAGCGACATTAAGACTTATCTTGAACAGCATCAGATCGAGACCTTGGAAAATGCTGCTCGTGCTGCTGATAAGTATTTCTTAACTCATAAAGTTTCTGTTGTAGGCAAGTCTTTCACTCAGCAGTCTACTGGTAATAAGGTATTTCAGCCTAATACGACTCCTTCTAATACTCAATCTGACACAACTTTTAAAAGTCAAGCTTCTGATAAGCTTGATTCAAAATCCTTGTCTCTTCCTACATGTACCTACTGCAAGAAAAAAAGGACACGTTATTTCTGATTGCTTCAGATTGTAATATAAGCATCAGGATCAAGATAGACCTATCCCAAATGCTCTTATTTCTAAGAGGTCAAGGTCACGGTCATGTATTGACAACAATACATTTGTTGGGTCTAATAAACCCCAGTCTGATTTTATTATGGAGAATTATGAACCATTCATATCGAAGGGTTCTATATCACTCTTGGGTGATTTGGCCAATCCTATCCCTATTAAAATTTTGAGGGATACAGGAGGTTCTCAGAGTCTATTATTATCCGGTACTTTGCCTTTTTCTGAGAAGTCTTCTTCTACTGAGAGTGTTCTCATTCAGGGAGTAGAGTGCGGCTTTGTTAATGTTCCTCTCCATTCTGTAAATTTGTCATCAGACTTAGTTTCAGGACCTGTGACAGTCGGTGTAGCGTCTAACTTCCCCGTTAAGGGCATTCATTTGTTACTAGGCAACGAACTAGCTGGAGACAAGGTTGTGGTTAATCCACTTGAAACTAACAAGCCTTCTCTGGATCAGAATGTTGATCCTATTGAAAAAGAATTCCCTGATTTATACCCAGCTTGTGCAGTTACTAGAGCTATGGCAAAGAAAGCTCTTGAGAATGATTTCAATAAGGAAAATATTCCTTTAGCTGACACATGTATTGGTCAGGCTTTTGATGAGGTCACTTTCACTAACAATTTGGATCAATGAAAAGGTATTGATCACAGTGATCCTCTTTTAATTATTCATTCTCTTTTATCTAATCAGGGTGACAAACGGCAACCACTTGTCGTCCAACAGGAAAAAGATCCTGATATCTCCTATTTGTTTCAGAGGGCCATTAGTGAAACTGAGGCCACTGAAGTACCTGTCTGTTATTTCATTAAAAATGGAGTTCGTATGAGAAAATGGAGACCTCCCGAGGTACCTGCTGGTGACGAGTGGTCAATGAACTATCACATTCTAGTTTCAAAATCTTACAGACAGGAAATACTTAGTTTGGCCCATGAAACTCCTGTGGCTGGTCATTTTGGGATTAATAAGACTTATCACAAGATCTTGACTCACTTTTATTGGCCAAAAATCAAAAGTGATGTTTGTAAATACTGCAGATCTTGTCATACATGTCAAATGGTAGGAAAACCCAATCAGAAGATACCTAAGGCTCATCTGCAACCTATTCCTCCATTTGAGAACCATTTAGCAGAATTATGGTAGAATGTGTTGGTCCTTTATCTAAGACCAAGTCAGGCAACCAATATTTGTTGACCATTATGTGTGCGTCAACAAGATTCCCAGAGGCAATTCCTTTGAGGAATATTAAAACCAAAACTATAGTAAAAGCTTTGATAAAGTTTTTTTTTAAAACTCAATTTGACCTTCCAAAATCTGTCCAATCTGGTCAAGGGTCAGATTTTATGTCTGGGATTTTCCAGCTAGCTATGCTTGAATTTGGCACTCAGCAATTCAAGTCAAAAGTGAAATTATGGTTTCACAGAACTTTAATTGAAAGAAGGCTTGAGTCTTGTAATGGAGTTCATTGTCTGTTGCTCATTCTTCAAAATTTTCTTCAAATTAGATTTTACGGCCCTTACAAAGTTAAGAAGAAGATAAATGAGTTAAATTATAATAATAGTACTCTGATCTAAATAAATTAATGGAGTACCGGTATATTGAAAGAGATAGCCAAGTAAATCATGCAGTTAATTTAGTTGTACCTGTCCCACTCACTGAGGATTTAAGTGAAACAATTCCAACGAGCACTATTGATTTTGGAGCGACAAATCTTCGAAATTCGGAAATGATGGAAAATCTGCACCAGAAACTTTTATATTTGCAACAATAGGAAAAGAATGAACTTAAACAGCTATTGTTTGAATATGAGCACTTATTTCCAGATGTTCCTACGAGGACAAACAAAATTTTTCATGACGTTGAAATTGTGAATTCTAAATCTGTGAAACAACACCCATACAGGATGAACCCTCTCAAACAGGAATACCTGAAAAAGGAAATTCAATATTTGCTGGAGAGTGATTTCATAGAGTCCAGTAGTGATTGGAGTTCACCATGCATACTTGTTCCGAAACCAGGTAAAACTTTCCGTATGTGCACTGATTATAGGAAGGTGAACAGTCTGACAAAAACAGATTCATTTCCATTACCAAAAATCGATGACTGTATTGATAAAATTGGAAATGCCAAGTATGTCACAAAATTTGACCTTCTGAAAGGATTTTGGCAAATTCCACTAACGGAAAGGGCAAACGAAATTTCGACATTTGTGACTCCAGATGGACTTTATCAGTATAAAGTAATGCCGTTCGGGATGAAGGGTTCTCCAGGGACATTTCGACGCTTGATGAATATGATTACCTCTGGTGTAGATAATTGTGATGCTTACATTGATGATGTCATCATCTACAACGACACCTGGAAAGAACATCTAGCAACGATTCGGAAATTCTTTGACAGACTCACTGATGCAAGTTTGACAATCAATTTATCTAAAAGTGAGTTCTGCCGTGCTTGTGTAACTTTTCTAGGACATATTGTGGGAAATGGTCAAGTTAAACCTATCAATGCTAAGGTCAAGGCTATCTCTGATTTTCCTGTGCCTATCAGTAAAACGCAGCTGATGCGATTGTTTCGGTATGGCTGAATACTATTGGAAACAGTAAATTAATTCAGTTCTTTTAGCCTGATTAAAACGTAGTAGATTGGTACATTATATTTTTAGCTGACCTAGTTCTTGGCCTTGGTTCCGATTTTGTAAGCACTGAGTGAAAATGTTTTGTCATTACCAAGGTCATGTTCAGCCCACGTGTTAGCTCTGTTGTAAACAGTTTTATTTTTAAATTCATTTCCAGTGTGGGACTCTGATTCTTAGATAGGGCTATTCTAGCCAACATGCTAATTGACTTGTAGTGAGTGATTATGTCACGCATCACGCGGGCTTGAAATTACGTTTTAGTTGGGTTTAATACTCATATCTCATTGAATTTTAGTCAGTCGTATTCTACATCTTTAGAGCTCAAGTTTTTTTTATATTGATGCCAGTTTGATTTAGACTTCTTCTGTTTTTTGGATTTAATAATTTATATTCTCTGGAAAACATACAAGTGCTCTTCTTCAACGAGGAACTGTTGACATCAGTACAACCACCTCGTCTGACGTCATCGCCTTCCATCTTGGAACTTCATCGGGATTCGAACTTGGATTCAATTAGAACCTTTTTGTGATAGGACTTATATTTTTGAATTCTATGATTAATTTCTGGATTAGATTCACAAACCGTAAGTCCTATTTCATATTTTTACTTTGTTTTCTAGGGAAATAAATTTTGTTAAATTTACAAAGCTTGTTGACTTCACTCTTTTCTTTTGTTACTTTTGTACGAGCCTACACGTAACAATACTGGATGATACATATCAAAACAGGTTACCTAATTTTCATGCTTCATTGTTACATTGTTTTATATTTATCTCAGTTTCTCTGAAGCTGTTAAAGATGCATTCACAAAATTTGATAGCTGTATTAATATTGAAGGGTTTTGCTAACTGCTGAAACATAGGTCACAATAACATACTTTCACGCTTCAACAAATACGTTCAGTTCTGTGTTCAGCTCAGTACCTCGCACTATTAATATGTACAGCCATGAACCATATGGGTCTACGCATATATGGATGATGGTACACACTACAAAGAAATGTAGGTCACAGCAACATACTTGTCTTACTTTAGCGAGTTTTCAAGGTCTTGGATTATGGCTTGAGTGAGCAGGCGAGACATAGCATTCTGCAGAATTCGTTGTTGTTCTGCCGTTCCTTTCACAGGCCAAGATAAAAGCAATTTATGGTATGTTTTGAAAAATGTGCTGGGTGGGAAATGTCTGTATAGAAACTTTGAAAAGGGAAATTTTGGTGAAGGAATATAGACTTTAGAAATCTGTGTGGAAGTTATTGAATTTTGTCGACTAATAAATGGACGCCAAGAACGACTTTTTATTCCATTTTAGAAGCGAAATATGTCAGTAATGCGTGGATAGGAGCCTGATTTTAATTTTTCATGACCATAAATATTGCTTTAAGCCATTTTCTTTCTCCATGTCCAACACAGGAATGATCCGAGATGTATTTTGTACTGGCCATATATGTAAATGTAAAATATCAAAAAGTTAACGAGCTGACTTTTCCCTTCTCTTCAGCGACAAATGGCAGGACTCAAAAATTAGTTTGACCATCAAATGATCAGAGAGAGAGAGAGAGAGAGAGAGAGAGAGAGAGAGAGAGAGAGAGAGAGATTTGGGTATTTTCCATACGGTAATTGTAAAAACGTTCATATTAGTGTTAATCATTCCAGTTCAATGTTTGGTTTCCAGAAAAGAGGTACGTGACCATGGGACTGGCAGTCTTCAAACTCTGAAGCATGAATAAATTTCCCTGCGATCGATTAGAAATGAATTGAGTTATTGTACTCCATGTGTTTATAACTTGGTTGATCGAATATGGAAATACATTTTATCGTATGGAATCGATCAGAGTGAAAACAAAGCACACAGCAAGTATTGCGTATTTTCAGGTACATTGTTAGATCTCTTGCCACAATCCCTATTTTCTTTTTAACAGAGAGAAGGGGAATAAGAGAGTATCTGATAGAATTATTAGAGTTGCGAACAAAAGTAAATAACCTTATTGAGTTTAAGAACTATATATATATATATATATATATATATATATATACTTATATATATATATATATATATATATATATATATATATATATATATATATATATATACTATGTATTTCACTACAGGATGATTCATAAACGTTGGGGTGTTTGAATAGATATCAATTCTATTCAAACGTCCCAACGTTTATGAATCATCCCGAGTAGTATAAGTAATATGAGGTTTATATTTCAGAGACCTCCTACCCCCCCAAAACGTTATACGTTGGCATTTTTGTCAGCAACCTTTTTTAGCTTAAAATGATGACTTGCATATTTCTGACAAAAATATGTTTTGTTGGGGTAGGGGTGTCTCTGAGATAGAAACAACTCAATTACTTATACTTTTATTACACTCTAGAAATTATTTTTATAGTTTTAGACAAAATTTATATTAAACAATAAAATAGTATATATAATGTCCTTCTATTATCCAACCCGACATGTTGGATTTGATCTGACAAACATATTTTGTAAGAGATTTAATTCCATCAAATCAGCCTCAGGTTATACTGGTATAAAACCTAAAATAATAAGCGATTGTATTAAAAAAGTTGGATATCATATATCGCCAAAATATGGATCAGTTTGGTTATTCGCGACTGAAAATGATGTGAGAATAGCGGGTTGGGCAGATGATGTGATGACATTTATTGATAATATGGTTGATATTTTATTTGATAACGATATTTCTAAAGCTATACAAAATTAAACATCTACTGTTGTAACCCATATTTTATTATAATCTTTTTCATATCTGCTAACTCTCATTGGAAGAATATCTGTTAACATACTGTTAATGATACGAAACTCTCGTATTAAATCGTCCATATCATATTTTATACCCCGCAAGTAAGATCGAATCTGATCAAGTAATTTTTTTATTGGTGATACTTGCTGTTTTACAAGCATTTTTTTTAGTCGCGAGTCGAGGCTCAATTTTTTTACAAGCTGTTGCAAGAGAAACACCGACACCAGATATTATTAACAAAAACGGGTTTAATGATGCGCCACTTGAAATTATACCAGAGCTGGTCATGATCAGAGGTAAAGATGATATTACTCGAAGTATTTTGGTATAATATTTGTAACATTTTTTTACGCACCAAAGTTTTTTATGATAATATTTATAATATTGCATTAAGGCGTCCACATCTTGTTTTGGAATGTTTTCTGAAATATGATTAAAATCGACTATATTTTTTTTTCATTATATAATATTTGTTTACAATAGTGTCATCCCGGTAACTAATTGAGGAGTTTCACATGCAAATTCCAAACACCACCAGTATAATGCTCTGTTTAAATTTTTATCAGATGCTTCCAGTAGAAATGTTTCTTCAGCATCTTTATTTATTATAACAGATACAACTCCAGAAAAAGTATCGATTGAATGACGCCATGAAAATGTAGTAAATATACTGAATTTTGCAATGCTAAATATGGACAGCCTATATATACCAGTGACTTCTACGGTATGTTTGAGAGTGTTATCTTGCAACGTCCATACTCCTAATCCTGATGCTACTGTGTATACTACGTTGAAGATCTGCTTGTGAGGAATTCCAGCAAGTAACTTTGTTACCAGATTTGTTTTTTCAATGATATTAGGTATTCCATTAATAATGTCCTTTAGTTTTGTGTTAATGTCAACAAGGTTTACGTCAACAGTTGGTGGACTTCCAAAAAATTCATTAACAGATTTGTTTATATTTCTACGAAAATTTAAGAACGTTTGTACGTGATTCGAAAAATCAGTTCTAAATGCGTTAATTCCATCATTAACTGTTTTTATTGCTGTTACTTGATCACTAGCGATCTTAATGTTGCTATCGTCGACGTATTTCTTTGTCGCTGCGTCAAAATCTGTTTCTGGTGTTCTCCAATTATTAATACCATTATTGTTCATGTTGAGGAATGCGCGCATTATACCACCGTTGACTAACACATACTTAGATTCTTGATCATCGACGTATTTTTTTGTTGCTGCGTCTGATTCTGCAGCTGGGTCTCCAAGGTATGTAATTTTTTTTCCCGACATGATAATATTACCTGTAACTGTCCCACCTATTTTATCAAGTTTGTTATCATCAACATACTTTAACTGCAAATAACTTACCGCTTGAGTTTGATTTAAGTTTTATGGCGGATACCTGGTCTCTAAATTTATAAATTTTTTTCCTGACATATCTAAGTTACCGCTTAAAGTTTCACCAGATTTATCTAGTTTATTATTGTCGACTATTTTAAGTTGTGCATAACTGACAGCTTGTGTATTAACAACATTTATTGGTGGATAATCTATTTCTAACTTTAATACTCGTTGATGTGACATAAACAAGTTTCCCGTCATTGTGTCGCCGGATTTTTTTAGATAGCCTGATAAATCAACCTTACCATCTGTTGTACTTTCAGCTGTTAAATCTCCTACTAATGTTCCAAATTTTGAATAAAAACTCATTATTTATTTATCGTTTGACAAAAATTATATAGCATAAAATTATATAACAATAATGGCAAAATCATCGATATTAAATTTTGATACAGAACGTTTGGTGAAACATAAACATAACAATGAACTTCCAGATTGTCATTATCTTATCGTTGGGAGAACCGGATCGGGAAAAACAAACTTACTTATGAACTTAATTCTCGGAGATAATTTTAACTACGATCGCGTTTATATTTACACGATTAACCCGCAGCAAGATAAGCACGAGCTACTTAACAATTATAATGACAAACTTCGTGATGATCTTGAGGCTGGCGAAGATTTTTTTATTATCAAACAACCAGAAGAACTTATTACAGCTAATCAACTTGATTCGTCCGAACACAAGATAGTTGTTTTTGATGATATTCCGCTAAACAATGAAGAAATGAATAAAATCAGATCGTATTTTTCACTGTCGCGAAATAAGAAATGTAATTCTATTTATCTCGCTCAGGGTTTTTATAACGTTGACAGATTTATTAGGTGAAATACTGGTTGTTTTATATTATTTCCAGGACTTGACAATGTCGATGTTAGAAATATCGCTAACGAGCAATGTGGTGATGTAACAAAAGATAAATTTATTGAACTATATCATCAAGCAACGGCAAATAAATACGACTTTTTTTGTTTGATGAATTAGCAAATGATACGAGTAAAATGTTTCGATGTTGTATTGAAAAATATCTACAGTAATTTTTATACAAAATAGTATATAATTAATGGAAAGACGAGCAAAGTACAGAAAACGTATAGAAGATCTAAAAACACTTGCGCAATCTCAGGCAAAATTTAAACAGCTAGTACAGCAAGCACGACGTGGCCAAGTAGTTGCAGCAGAAACAACAGCAACCGCTCTCAAACCAGTTACTGAGGCTTTACTTGGAAAACAACCTGAAACTGGTCAACTATCAGAAGAAGAACTTAAGCGACTACAGGAAAAAGGTTTACTCGGACTAGTTAAAGAACAACAAGAAGCAGCTGCTGGAAGAATTATTGAGAGATCTGATGCGGAGAGAAAAAGATTAGCTGAGGCACTTGTAGCAAATATCGCTGATCCGGTTGCAAGACAAACTGAATTAGATCGGCTAATAAATAATCCACTAGAAATTGAACAAAGACTGGCAGGTTTAACCACAACGGAGATTAAAAATATTTTAACAAATTTATCAGAAAAATTAAAAGATATTGAAAAGGAACAAGAAAGAGTTGGCCAGTTAACGGTAAAGTTTATGGAAGTTGAAGATCAAAGACGATGGTATATAAAACAAGCAAATAATAAGATAACAAATGATGAATATAATGAATTTTTAACGAAAGAAAATATAAAAGATCTTGATAATATAGATAAATGGAGTGATGAAGAATTTAACACATTAATTGATAAATTAACTGTAATAATTAATAACGGTGTTACTGCTAAGGATGAGTTAAACACAGTTACAGAAGAGGTAAATATGCTTCAACCTTACGATAGAATGAGATACGGTGTTATTGCTGAAATGGTTGTAAAAACAGCACAAAACAGTAGAACAAAACCTCCTGGTACCGGCTGGGATTTTAAAAGGAAATTTAAAGTCTATGATAAAATAGAGTAAAAAAATATAGAGAAAAAAAAGGAACTGGAGTTAGAATATTTTCATCAGTTACTGAAATGATTGGGAGATTAATGCTATTGATATCATCAAAAGAAGCTGGAAATGTTGGTGCTGAAATTAACAATGAAATTATTGACATACTTGATAATTTGAGATCGGAAAATTTATTAACATCTGACGAATACGAAACTTTACACATTGATTTGATATCAGATCAAGGCGACTTAATCGCGGCGACTTAATTTTATAAAAATATAATAATAAATGTCAGCAACATTATTACTAGACTCTAGCCAATCTGATAAAGATAGCGCAAATTTTTCAGTGAAGTATATTCCGCCAATAGAACTAGATCGCGAAAAACAATATGAAATTGGATTAATTTCCTGCACTTGTTGGAATGCTATAGCTAATGTAAAAACTGGAGTAAATGATGAATTTGCGTTTCAGGTTAATATTCCTGATGGAACTTCAATTCCATGGATACTGTTTAAAATTCCACAAGGAGCCTACATAACTAATCTAAATAAAACAATAAAAGAACTTATAACAAAAAATGGAGGAGTTGCAGACAATTTTGAGCTGGCACAAAATTATAATACGTTACGAGCCAGAATAACATTAAAAAAATATATGTCAGTTGATTTATCATCACTAAAAAGTATCGCACCACTGATATGATTTCTTTTCAAGGGCTATTATTCTATTTCTAAAGAACCTGTCACTTTTGACGGTAAAAATCCAGTAAATATAAGTGAAGTAAACACAATCTTGGTAAATTGCTCTATTGCATCTGGATCTTATTCAGCTAAAAGCAGCAAAGGTCAAACGATATACAGTTTTTCACCAGATATTCCACCTGGTTATCTCATGTAAATTATTCCGCGTAAAATTATTTATTATCCGCTAAACGTTGAAAATCAAATAACAGAAGTAAATATGCAGATGACAGATCAATCAGGAAGACAGTTAGATTTTAATAATGAAATTGTTACTTATTATTTACACCTACGCGTTGCGTAGGCGCCAGCATTAGTAAACATATTTTCTGAAAGATTTGACAACAAAATTATACAACCTCAGATATAATGAAACAGAAAAAAGTTTATAGAAGAAAAATAGTAGGAGGATTTTTAGGAAATATATTTGCTAAAATTATGAAAAATATTCCAGGAATAGCTCATAAAGTTGCACCAATTGCACTTGACGCATCGAAAGCTTTTGCAACTGGATCTGCATCTGCTGCTGGAACTGCTGTGGGGCAAAAAATAGCTGATAAAATAAAAGGCGCACCGCAAAGCGGATTACCGACAATCAAACAAGCTATTTCAGAAATAGCACCAACAAAAGAAACTCAACGCGCAATGATAACAACGACAAAAAAGCTTTTATCGCCACGAGGAGAACAAATTATGCAAAAATTAATATCTAAAGTAACAGCGCCGCAATAGCTTCGCTATCATTGATGACAAAATTTTGTATAACCTAAATAAATAAAAAAAATGTCTGTAAAAAATTATCTCGATTTAGCAGAAATTTATGACACAGACGACACAGTAACAGAATTCGAATATGTTGAATACCTTGATGAAAATTCTAACGAACCTAATAAGGCTGGCCAAAGAACATTTAATACTCGAGACGAGGACGTATTTCTACTGCCTCATAAAGCAATGTTGGAAGTTCGTGGCCAGATTATGACAGTGGCTGTTCCACCTGCCGCAATTGCAGCTGGAGTAGAAGTAGCTCTTATAAATCACGGTTGGTGTTTATTTAAAAGTGCTAAATATCAGCTGGCCAATCAAACTGTCGAAGATATTTCAAATCACTTACAAGTTGCAAGTTTTAAATATTATTTCATTTTCCGACGATTACTCCAGATCAACTGCAACTAATATGATGTGGTTTAAAGATACTGGAATTGGAGCAATAATTCCTGCGCCAAATGAATTTATTTCAAAAGGTGTTTTAGCACACGGAGCTGATGCTGCCGCAGATCTCGTAATTGTAAGAAGTTTTCTTATTTTTAACGCTAATGTTTTAGGTATAGTCGCACCAGCTGCAGCCGCTAACGCAGACGCTACAAGAGTTTCACTTACTGTTGCTTGTAATAATCTTGGTATAGCACCACCAGCTGTAGCTGCTACTGCCGTCGAAATGTTGGATTTAGTTATTAACAGAATTGGATTTCGAAATAGACGTTATAATGAGGGTTATGCTAAGAGAAAGACACTTGCAGCAGAATCACGTCAAATTACAATGATGCTGCCACTAAGTACAATATTTGGCTTTTGCAGGGACTATAATAAAGTATTTCGTGGAGTTAAGCATACTCTTATTTTAGATCGATCAGATCAAAACGATTGCCTGTTTAGGTCAGGTGGGGTTGATGTACAATTTGTCATAAACAAACTTGCGCTGTGGATGCCACGAATAACTCCGTCAATCACTAAAATGGCGGAATGAAATAATATGCTGGAAAAACACACGAACAGAATTTATTTTCAGCAACATAGAATATATCAAACAGCAATTCCGAACACCACCGATTACACATGGCGAGTTACAACGACACCAAGTGAACAAAAACCACGGCAATTATTTGTTGTATTTCAGAGACAAGATCGACGCAATAGCCAACTACAAAATAATGCGATATTTGATAATCCTGATGTTAGACGAATATATGCTAGAATAAATTCAAAACAATATCCAGAACGGGCGATAGAATGTAATTTTGCAGATGACGCTAATAAAAATATTACTAGACCGTACATGTACCTGCTCGATGCAGTGCAAAAATATCAAGATGTTGGAGACAGATCTCAGATATCAGTAGAGGAATTTCGTACACTTTATCCGATATTTTATTTTGATGTTAGTAAACATAACGAGCGAACTGTAGACAGCACAGCTGATATTGAAATTACTTGGACACTAGGAGCAGCTCCAGATCCAGCAGCGCAGTTAAACGTGTATGCGTTAGTGATAAGCGATAGATGTGTTACAATTGACTCTATTGGAGGTAAAATGACAATCCAAGTTTAAAGTGCTTTGCACTTAACTCAAACTTCGAAGACCTTCAAGTTTAATCTGTATACGTTATATAAGATGACAAAATATATTGTAAAAGAAATACATTTGACTGATGGTCAAGTTAAAAAATTAGCAGCTGCTGTTGCAAAACAGAGGCAAGTAGCATTAAAGGTCAACCCTAACGCCCAAGCAGGTGCTTGGGGTACTTTAACAAAATTAATGTTAACCAAAAAACAAGTAAATAAATACGATCGCAAAAAACCTTTTGTTTTAAATTTAAGCGCTGCACAAATAACTGCAATGGCAAAACATGGCGGTTTCTTCGGTCCGGCATTATCTGTGATAGCCAATACATTACTACCTAAAATCTTGCCAGTGTTAGGTACATTAGGATTAGCAGCAGCGTCTGGGGCAATATCTGGCGCAACGGAAAAGGCAGTTAAAGGTAGTGGTATTGTCCGCGGCGGCGGTATTGTCCGCGGCAGTGGTATAAAGAAAATTTTCGTATGAATAATCGATGGTAACAATTTTTTAGTTTAATGTTTCGTATAAATGTTCGATGGCAACAATTTTATCTGACTAATAAATATAATGCCAAAACGAAAAACAGCAACGAAAAGAAAGACGACAAAAAAAAAGACACGACAGCGAAAAGGTGGATTTCTTCCAATAGCCCCATTACTAGCGGGATTGGCGGGAAGTCTATTGCCAGGTCTGTTAGGACGAGGACGAGGATTAATGTTGCCAGGAACAAGGCCGCGTTAAGTAATTTTGATATACTTGACAAACTAAAAAATGTAAAACATTTCAGTGGAGTTTATTCCAAAGATGAACTTATGGCGATTCCAGCGCAAGCGACACCATCGTGTGTTATAAATATACAGAATTTCAATGACGGATCTGGCACACATTGGGTAGCTGTTTATGATAACAATTATTTTGACTCGTTCGGAATTCCACCGAGCGACGCAGTAAAAAAATATATGAGCAGAATGCAAGAGACGAAGTCTCTTACGAAGATAATAAATTATTCGTCTAATCAAATTCAACCAGTTGGAACTTCCGCTTGTGGATATTATTGCATAATGTTCATCAAACAGATGACCAAAAATCCAGATTTTTTAAAGTTTATTTTGCAATTTGATAAAAGACCTTCTCACGCTAATGATGAGATTGCATTTAATTTTTGTAAAGCTACCTAAAGCTTGCAATTAATTTTATCTAAATTACAAATATAACAATGTCAACATATTGTCTTAAATGTAAAACTAAAACAGAAAATAAAGACGAAAAAACAGAAAAAACAAAAAAAAAAAATAGAATAATGCTGAAAAGTATTTTTGCAATCTGCGGAAGAAAAAAAAAGTATGTTTTTACCAAAAACAAGCGGAGCGGGTTACCCCCCTGACGTTGTAAGGGAGATTATTTTAGTAGACGACTGAAAAAATCAATAATTGTGTTTTCTAACCAATTTTACCTGTGTTTTGAGGAAAATGGTTTTAAAAAAATCAGTAATATTTCTTATTTTTTGAGGGTCAAACCCCCAGCATTTTTCGATATAAATTTTATCTTTTTTTGATATTTTTCCTTTTTTGTCTGATTTTCTCGTTGATATGTTGTTGTTTGCTTGTTTTTTGCTCGTTTTTATATGGAAAATATAAAAAAATGAAAAAATTTATATTGAAAAATGCTGGGGGTTTGACCTGTAAAAAACGAGAAAATTTGACCACAAAATCGCTTAAAAAAAACAAGTAAGATAGTCGAAAAAACGTCAGAATTTGACAAAAAATTTAATTTTTTCAGATTATAATAAAATTATTATTTTCTGAAAAATTTGTCAGTTATAAAATAAATAATGACATGCGGCTGCGATTGCGATAGAGATTTATGTCTCGAGCAAAATAAAATTGTTACTTATTGCCAGAAATGCAAAAACAGAGAAATAATTGGAACAGGTATAGATATACATAAATTAATTGGCAAATTGCCGAGACCAAAAGGCGGTTGGACGTTGCCAGGCCATAAATATACAGGTCCATGGAATCCTCTTGATGAACAACTTGACGAAAACGATAATCCGCTGCCAGGACAAGAGCCTTACAATCAAGTTGACGCAATAGCAATGCGTCATGATATCTGCTATAGAGATATTGAACTTCCAGACAGCGATCAAAATAAACACAGCTGCGATAAAGTAATGTTAGACGAACTTCGTGAAATGAAACCTGCAAATATACGAGAACGTATTGACCGAAGGCTGGTCCAGGGTTTTATTGGAGCAAAATATAAATTAGGACTAGGTAAAGAATTATATGATGATCTTGCCGTAGAGCTACACAGACCTAAAAAAAAAAAACGTTTCCGCGACGTAAAGTTGTCGCAAATGCCGTTGATGGCATCTGGGCGATAGATTTAGTTGATATGTCAAATCTAGCTCAATTTAACGTTGGCGCTGATGGCGCTCCAAAAAGATATCTTTTTAATGTTGTAGATGTTTTTAGCAAATACGCGTTTAGTATACCAGTTACGGATAAAACAGGGACCTCGATGACTGATGCGCTAAAACAAATTATTGTTAACACAGAAAGAAAACCAAACAGAATCTGGACTGATCATGGAGCGGAGTTTTTTAATAAAAAGTTTGAGCAGTTTTTGGAACAAAATAACATTAAAAAATATGTTACAGGAAATGAGGGGAAAAGCGTCATCGTCGAGCGATTTAATCGCACACTAAACGAAAAAATCCATAAATATTTAACAGCTAAAAACACGAATAAATATATTGACAATTTACAGAAAATTGTTGACGAATATAATAACACGAAACACAGATCCATCAGAATGTCGCCAAATGACGCGATTTCAAATCCAATATTAGCAAACGAAAACATGTACCGACGACACAAATTTAAAGTTGGCGATAAAGTTAGAATTTCTTTGACGAAAAAAACATTTGAAAAAGGTTATACTCATAACTGGAGCGAAGAAGTATTTGTTGTTGATAAAGTACTTTTAACAATACCAGTTACATACTCGCTGAAAGATTTATTAGGTGAGCCTATAACTGGCAGTTTTTACGAGCAAGAACTTCAGAAAACAGAATAAGATGTATTTGTTATTGAGAAAGTTATTACAAAGTGTGGCAACAAAAGTTTAGTCAAATGGCGTGGATATAGCGATAAATTTAATAGTTGGGTACCAACTCGGTCGATATCATTGACTGCGATTTCATCGACAGAATAATATTATTATAAATTTCCTCATATTGTATTAGTACTGACTTACATTTAACTGGTTTACATAAAGAAATTACATGTGATTTTCTCGCTTCGTCCATTGATATTAAATTAAATATTTTAACAAAAATATAATCGTATTTTATATTTCTTTGTTGTCCAGGTATTTTTACGTTTAAAAAAGGCTTTATAAGTTGCCAAAATATTCGATGCTCTGCGATAGTAAAATTAAATTTTATTATTGTTTTAGCAATATGGTACTTAACATCATATCGCCCAGTTGTTGGTCTGCTTAATTTTTTTTTTTACTAACAACAACATCATCTTCTTCATCGTCATAGTTATACAAAATATCTTTTTCAGTATAATCAGCAAATCTATCACTAATAATATTTTCTGATGTAACATTAGAAACTGAAAGAAAATCTCCCGAATATAGCTCAGCCAGTCTCTCAATCAAGCTCATTATTATAATAATCTTTTATCTAATTAATAAATAATAAGATGTTCGTAGAAATAGAATATCATCAGCGAGTTAATATACTAAATAACAAAGAACTAACTGAGGCAATTCGAGCTTGTTTATTGGGACATAATTTTTATTTTGTTGATGTTATGATAACATTAGGTGATTCCGACAAATTTTTATTAACAGCAGCGGAAAAAATGAAACTTGATACAAATAAAATAATGACATTACGATTTAATCGCGATGATGTCATGGAATTTAGTCATAACTGTCTTTCTCTGAATGATCTGGAAAATATTATTAATTATCGTATCTAAAACTAAACCTATCAAATGTCAACATTGACGTTGCTGATTTAGTTCTGCCATCAGCGACAAATTTTACTACACGTGGATTAATTTCATGATATTTTGCCGCAGATGCTATTGATCTAAATTTCATTTCTTCTCCAGTTTCGAGATTTATTGAAACAACTGATCTAGTTGGATTTTTAAAATTATTACCACCAGCATCTCCTCTTCTACTATTTTCTTGTTGTGTAACCACATCTAAATTTTCTAGACGATTATCTGTTTTATTTTTATTTATATGGTTGATAACTAAATTATTTGGAATACCGCCATTAAAAGTTTCGCAAACAAACCTATGCGACCTATAATTAACAAAATCTGTTTTTGCTCCACGTACAGTAACATAAAGGTATCCACTGTTCTGTAAACTTCCAACAATTTGTTTAGTTTTTTTATGTCTAATAATTCCCTTATCATTTGCCTCATATAGATCAAACACTGGGTGAGGTTGAAATTCATTTTCTAATCCTAAATTTTCAATATTATCATCAGCAACTGCGCCATTTGCTCTGTATACACGTTGTCCTTCTGGAATATCACCGCAAAACAAAGTATAAATAAAATCTTTTCTAAACATTTCAATTCTTTCTGTATCATCACCTTTTACTGAAATTAACATGCCAGCTGGCGTTGGTATGCCAATAGCTTTTTTAGATGCTATGTTGATAAAAGAACCAAGTGCATTTGCAGCATATAGGTTGTATTTATGGTGTACATGATAAGTTTCTTGCTCTTCCGCTGTCAGTGGCAGATATCTCAAAATTTCTGTCATTATACTATAAGGTTTTTCATATCTCTAATTAGAAAAAATTCAATTAAATATAAAATATTACTATATATATAATGTTAAAATTGCGAGATATTGCTAAAAAGAGCATTATCAAATCAGAAAAAATTGCTTCAGCCTTTTCAGGTTATGACAATAGTTATAAACTTGATGATCAAAATGTCTTAGCAAATTTTAGCTCTACAAATTTATTTCATCTTTTACAAACTGTCATATCAGGAGAACTTGCGGCTCATAAAAGTATCAAACTTATAGTCCAATTTCATATGATTTTATCAAAGTTACATGCAGTCGAGGATGTACTTTTTGAAACAAAAAGTTTTGACAGCGAAATTTCGGAACCATATTTAACAGCAAAATCGAGAAAAATATTAACTGGAACAAACATTGCCGTGGTTGCCGATGAAATACATCAAGAAATAAACAAAAAATTAGAAGAATTTACTTTGTCAGGATCAGGTTGGAAATTTGAAATGATAAAAGAAGTTTTATTTCACACAGCAAAATATAACGTACTTCGCGGCAGCGGCGCTAATAGCGCTGGCTACGTCGATCTCCCTCAAAAAATTAAAAACAAAAAATGCTGTATAAATGTAAGAAACAATGATGACAAATGTTTTCAGTGGTCTATTCTTTCTGCGATGTTTCCAAAAGAACAAAATGCTGATCGCGTTAACAAGTATTTTCCACACGAGGACGAACTAAATTTTTCAGGAATAACTTTTCCAGTAGCAGAAAATCATATACCAAAGTTTGAAAAACAAAACAATATCTCAGTAAATGTTTTTGGATTAGATGAGAAAGAAAATGTTTACCCGAGATATATCTCAGAAAATGCTTCACAGTTGACAATAAATTTATTATTTTATCAGGGACATTACTGTTGGATAAAAAACTTTAACGGATTAGTTGGCAGACAGTACAGTAAAAATAAAAATAAAAAATATTTCTGCTATAGATGTTTGCACGGTTTTTCTAGCGACGGAAGACTGCAGGAGCATCTCAAATACTGCGTTAATGTTCAAAGAATAACTATGCCTAGCGAAAAAGAAAAAATATTGAAATTTAAAAATTATAATCATAAACTAAATATTCCTTTTGTTATTTACGCTGATTTTGAGTGTCTACTCGTTCCCGTGGCTGGAGCTGAAAATAATCCGAATAAATCCAGTACTAGAAAAATACAACAGCATATTCCTTGTGGAGTAGCTTATAAAGTAGTTTGTTGCGCTAGCGATAAATTTTCATCTCCGATAAAGTTATATAGAGGTGAAAATCCAGCCGTGTGGTTACTAAAAAATTTAATAGACGAAGTTAATAAAATTTCTAACAGATTACTTAAAACAGCTCCGATGAAAATAACGTCTAAACAACAACTCGATTTCGATAAAGCAGTTGATTGTTATATTTGTGAAAAGGTACTGGACGATTCCAAGGTGCGAGATCATTGTCATTTGACCGGCCAATATCGTGGGGCAGCTCATAACAGTTACAATTTAAAATGTCATGCTCCAGATTTTATTCCCGTAGTTTTACATAACTTTCGTGGCTATGACAGTCATATCATTGTAGAAGCTTTTGGTGATGAAAATATTAAAGCTAAACTAAAACTCAATAACGTAATAAAATGTATTCCAAATAATTTTGAAAAGTATATGTCGGTGACGCTCGGCAAATTACGCTTTATTGACAGTCTGCAATTTATGGCAGCTTCATTGGATGAGCTAGTAAAAGGTTGCAGTAATTTCGCTAACCTAAAAAGTTGCTTCGGTGAAAATTATATCGATTTGACAAAAAAAGGTATCTTTCCGTACGAGTACCTCGACGACTGGAGCAGATTTAATGAAACTTCTCTGCCTGACAAAGATAAATTTTACTCGCAACTCAAAAACGAAAATATCACAGATGACGAATATAAATATGCACAAGATATCTGGAATAAATTTGGTTGTAAAACATTTGGTGATTATCACGATCTGTATTTGAAAACAGATGTATTATTGCTAGCAGATGTTTTCGAAGGTTTTCCTCAAGTTAGTCATGCAAATTACGGATTAGGCCCCTGCTTGTATTATTCCGCTCCAGGGCTGTCTTGGGACGCTCTACTAAAAACAAGCAAAATAGAACTAGATCTCCTGACAGATGTGGATATGTTTAACTTTATTGAAAAAGGTATCAGAGGTGGAATTAGCGTCATAACAAAGAAATATGCAGCCGCTAATAACAAATATCTGAAAAATTATGATAAAAATCTCCCGTCGAGTTACATTATTTATCTAGATTGTGTGAATTTGTATGGTTGGGCCATGTCAGAGTCAATGCCACACGGTGGATTTCATTGGATAACTCCAGATCAATTTCTTAAAGAAACTGAAAAAGATTTACCTAGAAAAATTAATATAGATTTTTCCTAAATCTCATATTTTGTTGAAGTTGACCTAGATTATCCTAGTTCGCTACATGATCTACATAATGATTATCCGTTTTGCGCAGAGTCAATGATGATTAATTATAGTTTATTATCACATGAACAACGAGCAACAACAACAGCAAAAAATTCGATTGTTAATAAGCTAGTTCCAAATTTGTTAGATAAAAGAAATTATGTCATGCATTACAAAAATTTAAAGCAAGCAGTAGATGCTAGACTAATTCTGAGAACGGTCCACCGCGTGCTAAAGTTTAATCAGTCGAAGTGGATGGCAAATTATATTGATCTAAATACGAAACGTCGTGCTGTGGCTAAGACCGACTTTGAGAAAAACTTTTTCAAGTTAATGAACAACTCGGTGTTCGGTAAGACGATGGAAAACATTCGAAGGAGGGTTTCTATAGAAATTGTCAATGATATTAGTCGCAGAAATAAATTAGTTAACGATGATGGTTTTGTTAGTATGAAAATATTTAATGAAAATCTTGTTGCAATACAACGACAAAGACAAATTTAAAGTTAAATAAACCGATTTATGTTGGTGCAGCTGTACTTGATATATCGAAGTGGCTGATGTATAATTTTCACTACAATTTTACCAAAAAGCAATGGCCAGATTCGGAGTTGCTATTTACTGATACGGACTCGCTAGTTTATAATATAAAATGTGAAGATGTTTATGAGGATATTTACAATAATAGAAGTCTGTTCGATTTATCAGATTATCCAGCATATAGTGGATTTCAAGATAATTCGAATAAGAAAGTTATTGGAAAAATGAAAGATGAATTTATGTTTGTGCCGGTGAGAGAGTTTGTTGGATTAAGAAGCAAAATGTATGCTGTTATATTAGATGACAATAAACTTACAAAGAAAGCTAAAGGTATTCCTCGAGGATATGTGAAAAAGATGATGAATTTTGACGATTTTAAAGCAGCACTAAACAATAGCGTCAGTTTTATCAAAACTAATGTCATAAGAACAAACCATCATAAACTTGAAACAGATACGATCATAAAACGTGGACTAAGTAATTTTGATGATAAAAGATATTGCAGCGATGGAATTAAGACTCTAGCGATTGGACATTATACAATTAATTTTGTCTAAACATTAGAAATAATGTTTGAAAATTTAACATTAGCAGATGGAGTTAATAGCAAAATAAAAAAAATAATGGTCAATAGCCAACAATTATCATTTGAATTTAATGATGAAATTTCAGGTATTTGTTTTAGTAAACTTGACAGAATCAAACTCTCCCTTATTAGATCAGATGACAGCAAATACTTCAGTTATCTCGAAAGTTTACGAGACGAGCTTGCATTGAAATATGATAATTTACATAATCCAATCAGCCAAAATCGGTATACCAAAATTAGTATAGACTTGGACAGGTCAAAGGTTTTTGCAAAAGGTAGTAAGTATCTTCTCAGTAAGATAGCGATGAAAGAATTATTCGAATCTCATCGTAAAGTATCTGGTAGAGTTAAATTCTCGTTATATAATCATGATAGCATATATTACTTGATAGCGAGTGTGGAAATACTATGTGTTGGTCAAGAAATATAACCTTTTTAAAAAGGAAGATAATACTGTTCCAGCTTAGTTTAAAATCTTTGTAAGTTATCTAACATATCATATGTGATTTAGATTTTACACTGTAAAAAATTGGTTTATTTTTTGGCTATAAAACTTATAATCAGTGAGTTTTAGTCTTTTTATCTCAAATTTTTGCTTAATTCACTGCATTTTGATCAAGCATAGGTATTAGTTGATCAAGTTAGACAACTCCGTTAAGCAAGGTATTAGTTGATCAAGCTAGACAACTCCGTTAAGCATAGCTTAGTAACAAGCAGTTGTCTGCTATGTTATGTGAACTTACATAAGACTAATGTTGGTTTTTATTAAAAAGCATTTCAAACTCTCTAAAATGCACTTAACTCCAGAAGAGAACTTGCACAGACAAACAGACAGACATAAAATTCAAAAAACTGTAATTGTGACTATAAATATTCTAACTAACATACAAACAGACAGGCATAAAATTCAAAAAACTGTAATTGTGACTATAAAGCACATGAGTTTTAATTTCACACAGCAAGTTCTTTTTAGATAGCATGTGCAGCATACGAATCATAAAACTTATTGATTTTTCTTACTATCTCCTAGCAACGGCTGATGAAACACAGACTTTTAACTGACAGAAATGCTGATTTTATACACATTGTATAGACCTCTCCAATGTATTTGGAAATTGAAATATTTTACAATAAATGCTATTTTATTCAGAAATCCACACTATAGTTTATAATAATTATGATTTTTTTATTCTGTATATTGTAATAGCCTGTGTAGTATTAGGTAACTATATAATAACTTTTTTAACATATATATATATATAACTGAATTTCATAGCTCAGTGTTAAGAATGCTGGATTCTGATACTGTCGCCCTGAGTTCGGTTCCCTTCACGGACGAAATCGTTAGGTAGGACTCTGGATTTGCCCCTCGAAATTTTAGGAAAGGTTGGGGGGGGCTCGGAGCAGTTCCTCGAAATTCAACAAACAGAATACACTCTCCCACCATGTAAACACGTGGTGGGTGCGTTTTTTGCACTCCCAGGTGTCGCCATGGTGGGAGAGTGTACGAAATTTGTTGGACGTAGATAAGGCCCCCGCTAGGATAAGTTAGGATAAGTTTATGTTATGTGTTTGTGCCGTCTGTGCCGTCTAAAAATAAACAGCGGGATGATGTGAGGTCGCGACCTTGTGACTTCGCTAAAGGGGTACCCCACACAAGGGCCATTCCAAAAAAACCATAGCTAGACTAAAAATAAACCTCATTAGGTTCCTGGTCACAACAAAGACCTTTAAATAGACAGCCCTCTGAGTTTCTAAAGTTTCGGTTTCGGATATTTAGGAATTCGCTGGGGGTAATGTCCTAACAAAAATGAAGAGTCCAGTTAGCCACAAAAAAGGCTTACATATAAAATAGACTGCCCTCTGAGTTTCTAAAGTTTCGTCTCATATATTTAGAAATTCGCCTTGGGGGTATGTCTGAAAGAGACTCTTAGAACCTCATTAGGTTTATTTGACAGAACTCGTGGAATGGTAGACCGAATGTCATCCTGCTGTTTATTTTTTGTCTTTTTAGTTTAGAAATATCGTTATCAAATAAAATATCAACCATATTATCAATAAATGTCATCACATCATCTGCCCAACCTGTTATTCTCACATCATTTTCAGTCGCGAATAACCAAACTGATCCATATTTTGGCGATATATGATATCCAACTTTTTTAATACAATCGCTTATTATTTTAGGTTTTATACCAGTATAACCTGAGGCTGATTTGATGGAATTAAATCTCTTACAAAATATGTTTGTCAGATCAAATCCAACATGTCGGGTTGGGTAACAGAAGGACATTATATATACTATTTTATTGTTTAATATAAATTTTGTCTAAAACTATAAAAATAATTTCTAGAGTGTAATAGTAGTATAAGTAATTGAGTTGTTTCTATCTCAGAGAAACCCCTACCCCAACAAAACATATTTTTGTCAGAAATATGAAAGTCATCATTTTAAGCTAAAAAAGGTTGCTGACAAAAATGCTAACGTATAACGTTTTTGGGGGTAGGGGGTCTCTGAAATAGAAACCTCATATTACTTATACTACTTCCCGTAGTGAAATAATCGTTTAGCAAACTCCGAGGACTTAATGAAAATTGGTTTTAAATTTTTTTAAGCGAAAAGAAAAGAAACGACAAAATACCACAGCAACAAAGAAATGCATATAATAAAGACTCATTCAAATTAGTAATCTCCTACATGCGTAATCAAATCGAATATGAGAGGTCGTGTGTTCGAACCCCGGCCGAGTCATACCAAAGACTTATAAAAGTGGTACTAACAGTTGCCTCGCTTGCCGCTCAGCATTAAGAGGTTAGTGTTAGGACTGGTCGGCCTGGTGTAAGAATAATGTGATTGGTTGGGACATGATGCTACATGTCTGCAGCATGTTGCACCAGTGCAAGAAATCACTATAAACTGCCACATTGCAGACATCGTAGCGATATGACTAAAATTGTAAAACCTACGTTCAAAGTCCAAATCTCTCTCTCTCTCTCTCTCTCTCTCTCTCTCTCTCTCTCTCTCTCTCTCTCTCTCTCTCTCTCACACACACACACACACACACACACACAATTTGTAAACTCTTAGTTCTTCGTAAACAGTCACCACTGTACTTTGATTACTCATCGACCTGTCAGATTACGTAACACCCGAAAAAACGCCGAGTTTATCACTGAATGTCTAGACGACTTGATATGTATATGCACTGAATACCGTATCCTTTATCTCGAACGATAAAAGTTGTTAAGAGAAACTGCATGGCCTGAACATTGGTATTCTAGATTCTATCACCATATCCGAGGCCAGACATATGCACAAATCATAGGTCAAGTATGGATAACTTGGCGCTCAAATCTGAACCTACCAATAATAAAAATGAATATGGAGAATTTAATCATGTCGTGTCACATCGATTAGACGAGAATCGGTATTAATGGACTGCTGTCAAAATCACTCGGATGGACCGATCGCAGATACAGGGAACAGACGCAGTGTCCATGGCCTTATCAAATAGGTCCACATTTTGGGGGTGGGGGTACTGAATGCACGGATAAACTGTCACTTAGAAGGTGTATACCGTAAAGGTGGGTGCAAAGGTTTGTATTTGGATGTAAAGTTTGCGTTTTCGTCGAGATTAAATAAATTCTGTTGTTATTGGTTAGTTTAGAATAGAACTTTCACACGTCATTCGCTATATCACGCCGAGGAAATGGAAGCTAAATTCCTTTTCAAAATGACAAACCAAAACAGCCGACCCAGGTTGGTTTGGGCCTGTATCAATCCGCGACCCTTGAACCTTCACGTATGTCTTAAAATTTAAATTTAAACTAAAAACAAAACCAAAGAAACAAACCACAGGAAACAATAAAACTCAAGAGACTATATAAGCAGCATAAATAATTAAAGGAAGTAAAAACTATAAAGCTGAGCTAGTAAGGCCAAATTGTATACAATATAACCCAAAGTATACCCATCGATTATACCCCAGGATAAGGAAAACTAAGTTATTTTAAAAATATCAAAGCTCTGTGCAAGGTACGAAAATGTAGAGTGGAACTTTAAGCCTACGAGTTAGAATTATATTTCCCATTGGTAGAATCACTCGGTTTACTCAGACCTTTATCATCAGACCCATGCCAGAATTCTTAACCATAATAAATGTCCTTCCCATTTGAAACAAAGCTTACAAAACTGGACAAATAGATTTTATGATATTAAGTGAAACATATTTCCCTTTAGATAAAGTACGGTATAATGATTGTGTGTACAATAAAAGTTACAGGACCTTTATTGGCAAATGCCAAGTCAATCGCCTTATTGACTAAATGGATATCGACTTCTGATTGATTAGTTAATACACTTGATAGCGTCGACGATAACACTGGATATAATTCTGGTTTCTACTCCGGTATTTTTTTTTTTTTTCAAACTACTCATATAATTATACGCTATATAACAACGCATGTGAACGCGTTAGCTTCTTCTAGTGGGTCAGTGGTTCTTCCCTAGTGTTTTCCCAAATTCTTCCTCCACCAAATATACTAGTCACCATGTATAGCCTATCATGTGCTGAAAAATGGCACTTTTCCCACAGAAACACAAGTCACAGTCGAACTATTTTAAACGTAAATGAACTTAGCCCAACCAATCTAAAATACCACTGTGCGTCACTGGCCCTTAACAATAAAGAGGTGGTAAGAAAGCCTTGCACAGATAGCTCTGATAATTTCTGCTTTAGCCGCAGCGAGAAGTCTCATCATTTTACTTAAAACTTCCTTAAGATGTACAACGATGCTTGCTAGTGCAGAAGTTGGAGTCACCCGCCACGGTGTACAGTTCCAGTTAGGTGTCTATCTACTTTGTACAATGGAAGGTCGTCACCTATTTATTAAGCCAGATCACACTGTCTGCAAACTATCAATGCCAGGAGATGTTTACGAAGAGCAATAATGCTGACTGTAAGATACAATTAGTAAGAGAAAGTTATTATCGTGATATAATCTGGCATTGTAGATGACCAAACACCATTAAAGTAATCAACCTCTGGTTGTCTTCAGATAGGTAATATTGCATCAGTAGCATCATCTAATTGGGATAGTACGGTACCTGTTATATGTTTTACGCCCTCAGTCAAAACAACTAGGTCACCGTTACATGTATTTCAGTATTTCAGAAACGCTTTGCTATCCGTCCATACCACCATGGGCAGTTTGCATGTTCGTAGAAACGGAGAGAAAACCAGAGAAGGCACAAATAACACACATTCCTCTGTATATGCCGATCCAAGCAAACTAATAATTTCATGCAACAAAGTTTAGATTGTATTAATTTACTGATGAAATATGTGAATATGGCATTATGGTTTTACATTGATAACTTTATCGTATGGGTCTGTGAATTTAAAAGTGCTTACTACTTATCATGTAAATATATATACATATAATGTACGAGAAAACAACGTCAATATCAGTAGAGTTTTATAAGACTATTGCAGAACATCACGATACTCTCTGATCGTTGGGTACAGAGGACGAGACAGGTGACCTTGACATAGTTGATAAGACCTTCACACTGATGTCACATCATCAGCAATGAACAATGTAGTCAAGAAATTACGCAACAGAATGAAAGATGTTAATTTGAAACAAAATACGTAAACACGGATATTTTTTAATTCTTCGAAAAATACACTCTGTTTGAGAGGTCATATCTAAGTTATGTGTGCCATAAAATTGGTCCTGTGATCCATTTGAGATACTCCATGTGATCCTTCTAAGATACTTCATGTGATTTTTACATCATGTCAACCTTTAATAGCTGTAAACAAAACAGCACGGGCATCAAACTTGAGAACATCTGCATATAAGTTCTTACACTTGTTACAATTACAAAGCAACAATTTGCAGATGCATTGTTACCGTATTCTAGGCGAGTTTGATAAAACTAGACTAAATACGGCCACCAAGCAACAATTTCCAGATATTTATGTACAAAATTAAACGGAGGTGGGAAGTCGCTTCTGAAGACATGATAAGATGTGCTTCTTTTTCTAATACTGAACATACGAACACGATGACTACAGGCGAATACGGTTCTAACGTGTTCAAGCTAGGCAAGCTCTTCGTCAGGCGGGCTGGAGCTGGGGATACTTACACTCAACACAAAGGTCACACACACACACACACACACACACACACACACACACACACACATATATATATATATATATATATATATATATATATATATATATATATATATATATATATATAATACTATCATACAGGTTAGAGAATGTTATGTTTCATTCGTACTCTACGGAGATTCGAACCCATGTCCACGAATAAACGTCACCCGTCCCCTTGCCTGCACACACCAGCCCATATTCCATCACAACTAAGCATACATCACCAAAAAATGATGCAGCTGAGTCGGTGTTATATGTACTCGTGGGTAGCAGACACCCTCGCATGACGACACAAAATTAATTCTCATCTATCTACACAGTCAGTAAACAGATGAGAATTAATTACTCGGTCGTCATGCGAGTGTGTCTGCTACACACGAGTGCATATAACATCGATTAAGTTGCATCATGATGCATGCTTAGTCGTGATGGAATATGGGCTGGTGTGTACAGGCAAGGCGATGGGTGCCGTTACCCGCGGACCTGGTGTATATTTATAATTCTCTCTCTCTCTCTCTCTCTCTCTCTATATATATATATATATATATATATATATATATATATATATATATATATATATATACATCATCATCATCAGTTTGTAGTATGTGGCCTGTCAACTGTCAAGATAGGCACATTTTACGACTTAGTCGATATACATGTAAATATATACTCGATGTCAAAATTCAGTGCGCAAATGTCCAAGGTCAAGACATGGGAGAGCTATTATTGATCTATTTATATACGCGTCACTCGACTCGATTAACACAGAAGTCCGTCTGCTTTTTCTTCCATGTATACACGAATGTAAGCGATCGATACTTGGAACTGACAGTATCTGATTTGGGCGCAGAAATTTTTGGTAAACTATTGAATTATCATTTAAGTTAAGTATGTTATTGATTAGTTTAGAATGAAGATAGAGATTTTAACTCAGGTGCTGGAACCAAATAGATATCGTCCGAACTGTTTGCAGACTTTGGAAACATGCTTCAGAAATGGCATTCAAGGGGAGATGTTGTAGTCGGCATGCTCAATAGGAAAGACGTCATAAAGACTCGACGCCAGTGATATAAATCTGAATGGGAACCTTGAATATGATTTCTTGGAGAAAAGAATAAAGAGAATTCGAAAAGTTTCTCTAGTAAGTGAAATCAAATTTTGAAGTGTTACATTGCGGCATAGGACTAATTGTAATAGTATTGCCAATAACAAATATCAGATTTTATTGTTCTACGGAATCATTCATACGTATCTTAGATGTAAAACTTAAAAAAGAATATATTTTCGAAAATTAAATTGAAAATTGTAAGTATTAACGTCTGATATATATTATCCAATTTAGAATGGAACAGGTCTCTTTTTTGTGTTGCTTTGTTTGTGTTAGTTGCTATAAATGAAGAGGACTAAGTTTACCATGCAGTTATTAATTTCCTTACGTATTTTGCTGCGTGGTTGTATCGTGTGCTATCCTTCCAGGCTGTCAAGTACAGCCTACTGGCAATATCATCCCATGTCGGCTACCCATCCTTCATTCAGTACATTTGTACTTATTACGATGTCGTATTAATGTTGATTTGTTTACCAATGAATATGAAAAGATTGCTATCTCGCATTCCTATAGGGGTATGATAATGATAGTGTTTTCCCAACGTAGAGCATTGGCACATATCTCTCTTCCATCACATGACTACTTGATCACATGACTGTCTTTCATCACATGACTGCTTGTCTTTCTCACACGACCCTCTACTGAGCATATAATGCACATATTACGTTTTACATTAAAAACAAAAATTCCATGATTTTCATCATCACTTGAACATTGATTCACATTAATCGAAATAAACATTAGCTGGTTTCGTTTTGTGGGTTTAACATCATTTTTCGGCGCATGATATAGGTTGTGATGCATAGCGGCAGAAAGTTTGGTGGAGGGAAAACCCCATCTTCGCTAGCCAAGGTTCCGATATGATAATCCTATCTACACCTTGGCGTATAAAGTCGATATTTCTGTGCTTCGGGTCAGTGAATTTCATTGGATGCGGCAGCATGCCATCGCATCCAATCAAAATTAAGCTGTTCAAATTTGAGCACTGTTCCTACATGATCGAGAAAAGCAGAGCACACAACTTGAATGAACTGATAAATAAGCAATTTTCCAGTGCCGGTCTGTGTTTGTGCAAATAACTTTCACTCAAATACACCTGTAATAGCTTCCCTCTAGTACATAGTCATACTTTCGATGTTCAACTTCCAAAATATCCTTTTTAGGTCAATTGCCCGCACCATTTTCGGGCGATGTACAATGCACCACACTATTGGTTAGTTGGCATTGCATACTAATGGAGGCAGCTCATGAAATCCAATAGATGTCGCTAGGACAAAACACCAATATATATGTTCGATCCGCCAAGGTGTAAATAGGGTCATCACATCGCAACATTGGCTAGCGAAGATGGGGAAACCCCAGAAAGGACAACCGACGCATGGGAAACTACTGACAAGCTTTCTCACATAACCAAGCCAGACACTCGAACAAAGGCGGACAGAGGTGAGATGTCAGTGATCTGAAAAGGTGACCACCTTAGATCACTCGGCCACTGAGAGCCCCTTAAAAACTAGCTGAAACACACTCAGTATACTAAAAGAAGGAGCTGTTGAAGTTAAGTGTTCCGCAAACAGGATATTTTGCTTTAATTCACCTAGCTTCTATGGTTCGAGTCGAAAACACAAGCAGTTGTTTTAAGTGTTATGGTATTTTGTATGAAATATTTTTGTCTCATTATTAATAATGCAGGATAAATTATTTCTAGATTAATGTTGAATTGAGGACTTCCTAATTAATTTTCACAATTAATCTTACCGATAATGGTGGAATTCTTGTTCACATCTGTATGACTGCGCCAGCTATCAGCAGCACACATTTCAGACTGGTACCATTACCGTGGCGGTCTAATCACTGCTTTGAACGCTGATAGATCTGTGTTCGGAGGTCATCACTCACCATTTTTATTTCGGCGCTCATTCATCGTTCATGAGTTTGAGAAAAAATAATCCTTCGGTATGCATCTGAGTTGAATTTGAAACCTGTAACCTCAAGATTAGATTTTTGCGTAGGACTTTCCCATGTACATTGCATATGATATGAATATTCAGTATTTTACAAGGTTGACAAAATCGGCGTAATATGGGAAACCTATCACCACCTTGTCTAGGATTCAGCGCAGGTCTTCGGAGGTGCAAAGCTAATAGCTGAGTGCTCCACGTTCTGGCATCATCTTTGGAAGAGAAACGCCTCGCGTGAAATAAAACAATTTGTATTTCACAGCATCGTGAGAATTTTATATATATATATATATATATATATATATATATATATATATATATATATATATATATATTAGGACAGAATTTTTGAGCAAAAGCATTAAGATTGAAATTTTATCTAAATTTTATTAAAAGTAATTTTTCATAAATTATATTGAAAGTAATTTTCCACTAAAATATGTATAGATTACTTTTATCTATTTCTGTACTACAACTGTATATTATTTTAATAAAGATTGCGCTTTTACGACCAAGTGCAAAAATCCCATAAAATACGTTTCTCTTGTATCCAAAGGTCAGCAAATTTTAGACGTGGTGGGAAGTTGCTGAACAGGCAAATTACTAAATTCCTAATGGATGAGTAAGCTAGATGATTCACACGTTTTTATTTTAAACGAATAGCCGATGCAGCAGAATTCTCCGTGGGAAAGGACGAAAGCCTCGTTCTGAAATGAATGAACACAAGTATCTAGACGAATGTCCATATTTGGTTGCGAGGATACGTTCAAAATTGCATATAAATTGAAAACAAACTTTCGCAAAATCAGCTCGTTCATCGAAGAATCAGGGGACTCTGTCTTTTCTTACAGGTAAGAATCTTCATTCGTATCTATGGTACTTATTATTGGAAAAGACGAATTCGCTATCAACTTCATGTTTAGATTTAATTTGGAAATAAAATGTTCTTTAAGTAATAAAGAATAATGTTTAAGTAGCCTATTCCAAATTAGTATTCTATTTTAAATTTAGTAAAATGTATTTTTTCAAAACGATTGTTGCAATATATCGCAACTATGGAATTTTATACTCGTTGGCTATCATGAATTTAGTCGAGATCTAATTATCTGTATTATATTCTAAAAGGCAGAAGTCATACAAATGTATGAAGTTGGTAAGCTCAAAGGAAAAGTGTAATTTTATATGTATTTCGTGTATTTTAAATGTAAATTTTTTAAAATGTATCTCTAAATATATCAATTATTTAAATAAAGTTCGTTCATCGAAGAATCAGGGGGCTCTTTTGTTTTCTTACAGCGACTCCGTACCTCTTGGATCGCCATTTTCCCAAAGATGTAGCCGTATCTACACCGTTATGAGTGATACATTTTTAAACAGAGCCTAAACTCCTTTCCTTCCATCTCTCTCTCTCTCTCTCTCTCTCTCTCTCTCTCTCTCTCTCTCTCTCTCTCTCTCTCTGTGACCATAGACAAAGACATTTCTTAAGTTATGATATTCCCTTCTCATAGCAGGAAGTGAGAAGAAGGCTATGATAAAAAAAATCATCATAACATATATATATATATATATATATATATATATATATATATATATATATATATATATATATATATAATTGCAACAGTATTTACTCATAGAAAAAGTCGCATACTGAGATTAAGGCGTGGCAATGATTCTTTGTCTTTCCTAATAACTAATAATGTGGAAAATGTGCCCCAGGGTAAAGGAGAAGAGGCGAATATGGGTGTGTCCTCGTAACGGTCAGGCCGACCAGATGTGAATAAGCTTGCGTACATTGCTTATCACATTTGCTTATTAAATGGCGTCAAGGTCACCGTAGCACATGCAGGTGTACACACACATTCTAAGGAGGGGTATTAACGCCATAATTCTACGCATGTATTTTCTTTTCTTCAGTGAAGCAAATTGTAAATGGCTGCTTGCAGGTGCTACTTTCTTTCCGCGTTATTGTATGTTGCAGTTTGCCAGCTGCTGAATTCATTTATGTAGTTTTCCGTATGGCAAATGCTATGTTAGTTATTACAAGTTTTTATATTTTATTTATTAACTTGCTATATTACAAATTACATCATCCAAACTGTTGAGTTCATTATGCATTGTCCACGTTTTCTCTATCGTCTTTGTTATCTTACTCGTATCGCCATCTGTTCCCATAATGGGATACTACAGTATTAGCATGACAACAGACGGCGCTCTCAATTCCTATGTATAATTAACTCAAGAGTTGACAAAACCAAGGAACACGTGCTACCGTTGTTCCATTGTCACAATCCTACGACTTGTGTACACCTGGTTTGCCTCCAAAAAAATATTAGACCAGATTGGAAACTAAATCAATTATCTGTTCAATGTATATGTTACAACCCTGAAATGCTCGATTCATTTTTAAAACCTCCCTGCCATTGAACGTCACTAATAATTACGTTAAGTCTACAACATTGGGGTTTCCCCAGAAAAAAAAAAACAACAAAAAACACTGGATAATCAGGGTGGATTTGAACTGAACAATCTGAGTGGGTAAGAACTGAACAATCTGGGTGGGTTTGAACTGGACAGTCTGGGAGGGTTGTTTTGGATAGACACTTATTTAAAATAATTATTAGCCTTAAATAACCCACTAGGCACATTAGTTTAAAATTTATTTGGGTGGAAGGAATTTAGATTTGAAACAAGATCTGAAAATTTGTTCCGTATAATGACTTGTTGTACGCTTAATATCCAAGGAAACGCGTTTAGGAGTGATATTCCAATTATCGTTTTCAGAAAGGCATCTAGTGTGAGAAAAGGGCCATTAAGCAGGTATCGGTACGGTTGCCAATATGGTGGATCACATTATGTTTCTTATGCGTAGTCGAATAACATTTTTCTAATTTTCCTTTAATTCTAACTTTATATTAGTTAATTGTTTATGTTTCTTCCTACATTGTGGTTTGTCACGATTCTAATGAATGAAAGATCTGGCACTGACCACACAAGTACTTTTTTAAAACAGTTATATCTCATCTCTACGAGTGCAGTCCTTTTTTATTTTATTAATCATTATTATAGCTCTAACGTTTTCTTATTGTGAGAACGCACATCAAACGAAACATTTCACTTCTTGAATGTTGACTGAAAACTGCAGTTTAATTGGCTTTCTCAGTAGACCATATGACTAGGATTCAATAGGCCATATGAATAGGATTCAATAGGCCATATGATTAGGATTCAATAGTCCATATAAATATGATTCAATAGACCATATGAATATGATTCAGTAAGCCATATGAATAGGATTCATTAGTCCATACAACTAGGCTTCAATAGACCATATGACTAGGATTCAATAGAACATACGAATAGGATTCAATAGACCATATGAATAGGATTCAATAGGCCGTATGAATAAGATTCAGTAGGCCATGTGAATAGGATTCAATAGGCCATATAAACTGGATTCAATAGGCCATATGAATTGGATTCAATAGGCCATATAAATAGGATTCAATAGACAATATAATAGGATTCAATAGACCATATGAATATGATTCAATAGACCATATAAATAAGATTCAATAGACCATACAAATAGGATTCAATAGGCCATATGAATAGGATTCAAAAGGCCATAAAAACAGGATTCATTAGGCCAAATGAATATGATTCAGTAGGCCATTTGAATAGGATTCAGTAGCCCATTCAAATAGGATTCAGTAGGCCACATGATAGGATTCAATAGGCCATATCAATAGGATTCAATAGGCCATATCAACAGGATTCAATAGACCACATGATAGGATTCAATAGGCCATATCAATCGGATTCAATAGGCCATATCAATAGGATTCAGTAGGCCATATCAATAGGATTCAATAGGCCATTTGAATAGGATTCAATAGGCCATATCAATAGGATTCAATAGGCCATATCAATAGGATTCGATAGGCTATATCAATAGGATTCAATAGGCCATTTGAATAATAACCTGTACTACTCTTCTCAAGAGATCGCACAACCTTTGAGCTTGAGCCTCAGATTAAACTTCAACCAAGCACAGACGATTTGAAAGGTCACGTTTCATTGGCTGAAAGAGAAAAATCCATCTTAGAATCGAGCCTTGTGATTTCCGGGTCAGGTTCCTACGTCCTAAAACTTTACTTCTCAATATTTCGAGCAATAAATGTTGCTCCGGACCTTTAAATCTTGTCGACATAGACAAATGCAGACACTTTTCAATGGTCGGAATGTTTTCAAGTACGATCTGGAGTCGAAAAGTGGAATGACGAAGGGACCATATCTTTAAATCTCTCTCTCTCTCTCTCTCTCTCTCTCTCTCTCTCTCTCTCTCTCACACACACACACACACACACACACACACACACACACAGAGCGAAACCTCTTGAACCGAGAACCCTTGGGACCCAAAAATGCTTTCGGTTGTGAGAAGTTTTCGGTTTACCGTTGAGAAGAAAGTAGAAAGTATCTTTCTGGAGAGAGAGAGAGAGAGAGAGAGAGAGAGAGAGAGAGAGAGAGAGAGAGAGAGAGAGAATATCAGTGTCTATGAGCTTATGAGCGCACACAATTTTTTTTTTTTTTAAAAAAAGCTTTTATTTTTTATTTGATTTTAAATATATTCATTTAATGATGAATTGGCTAAACAATATTCGTTCCCACTGATAATCATATCCTGTCACGTGAACAAATAACAGCTGCACCACACGTAAATACAGTCCTCGTCACAAGAAACATCAGAGAAATAAGATACATTACTTGTACGACCTGAACTTTACTATAGTCCCGTTGGAATTATGATTGATACTTCACAATGTTTAAGTACAATGTTATGCTTCATAATGTTCTTCTTGCATCTCGTTCTAAGCGTCTTGTGTTAACGACTCCATTTCTTGTGCCGTAGCCAAAGAACGATAATCCTTAACAATCGCTGATTTTTTTAATCTCTTGGTAAGATCTAAAACTTTGGGATATGTCATATCACTGCCAGGCGGTTCAGAACATACATTTTCATCATCATATTCATCGCTTTCATCATCGGCCTTGGACATTTTCCGGGTCTTTGTCTCACAGATCCAACCACTACAGTACCTGTTAACTGTAATTAATCTGTTCTAGCGTGTGTCAGGAATTTAGCAGCTGAAATATATTTTAAAGCATAAAATAGAAATATACAAATTCAAATCCACTTACTGGTCGATGATCTAACGGCTGCTCTTTCCTTGTTCAGGACGCTTTCTTTCCAAGGTTTGTACTTGATAAAAACAAACTTTCACGTTTGAATCTCACGCATCTGTTTCATTTATTTAATCAATATTAATGAAAGGAGAAGTTCAGCTCACGAAAAGAAGTAATTTGACAATTTCCAACAATTGTCAAAGTATTACAGAACTACATTTTTTAGTAGACATGGTCGGAAGAGATGTGTACGGTTACCTCCCTTCGTCAATGCATTACTAACATAACAGATGTTGTTAATGTTCCCGACGAATGGGCAAAGGATATTTGCTAACGATTTGTCTGTTTTTGAATTATCCTTATTTGGTTTATTGAATTTTAACAAATTTTTTTTCTTTCTAAAGTTAAAGTATGAATATTCATTAGAATAAATGGAAAGTTTATGAAGTATTGGAATAATGGATAAACGCGGAGATCATGCAAAATGCCACTTCTGTTTATCAGTAAATTTTGGATGATAGTGATTTTGGGTTTGATGTAAGTCTGTCTCTGGTGTTGATATGAAAATAAAGGATTTATAGTTTAAAAAAAAAAAAATAAAAAATAAAAAAATAAAAAAATAAACTGAAATTAACAAAGGTTCAGCTTCAGAAGGAAATGATCGAATCTCAAATTAAGAAAGAGAAAGTGGCGAGGCAAATGTAGATGCAGAGAGGCGAAATGGAGTGGCAGAGAATAAAAGAAGAGAGAGAGAAATACAAAGGCAGAGAGAAGAAAAGCAAATGCAGATAAAAGAGAAGCAAATGTAGATGCAGAGAGAGAGAGAGAGAGAGAGTGCAATATTGATTAGCAGAATTAGAATTGGCAAGCAGAGCACAAGGCCACACACACACACACACACACACACGCACAAGTTTGATGCTACCGGAATTACTAGGTTAGAACCCGCTTTAAAAGAAAAAGAAGTAGGTAAATACTTCCTCACTTTAAGAAAATTGCTGAAAACTTTAAATAGCCAATAGAACATTGGATTTCGTTATTACTAAGTGTACTTATTGTCAAAGCTCGTAAAGTTTACACTTTACTGTCGGTACAACAAAGTGCTGATTATGATCTATTTAAGGAATGTATCTTGAAAGATTATGAGTTGGTATCTGATGCATATCGAAAAAGGTTTAGGAATTGTAGAAAAGAAACTGGACCAGTCCATGTCCAATTTACTAAGGTACATCCATAGTGATGTCAAGACATATCTTGATGAGCAAAGGGTGAATGCTGATCAAACAGCTGATGACTGTTTATTGACTCACTATGTCAAACAGCTGATGACTGTTTATTGACTCGCTATGTTTCATTTGTAAATAAGTCTTCATTTCAGCAGTTTCGTTGGTAAATATCATCTCATTCTCATACGAGTATTTCCAAATCTCAATCTGGCAGAACTTTTAAAATTCAAGCTTCTGACAGTGCACACTTATTAAAAGAAGAAAGGGCACGCTATTTCTGATGAATGCAGTTTTCAAAATAAGCAACAGAATAAAGACAGAGCTATTACAAATGATATTATTTCAAAATGGCCACGGTCGTTTGTTGAAAGCAATACATTTGTTGGGTCAAACAAACAGCACTCTGATTCTGTTATGGAGAAATATGAACCAGTCATGTAGAAAGGTTCTGTATCACTTATTGTTGATTTGCCAAGCCTATTCCTACAACACTGTTAAGGTGTACAGGAGCTTATCAGAGTCCTTTATTATCAAGTACTCTGCCTTATTCTGAGAATTCCTCTCTAGTGAAAATGTTCTTATTCAGGGAGTAGAGTGAGTGTTAATGTTTATCTCCCTTGTGTCAATTTGGCATTCGTCTTAGTCACAGGACCCGTGACTGTTGGAGCATGTGACTTCTTTACATATGGAGGTTATTGATTTCTTACTAGGCAATGACCTAGCTTGAGATAAAGTTGTAGCGAATCCAATTGTAATTGTAAACCTTGATTGGATCAGAAAGTTGATCCTGTTGAGAAGGAAATCCCTTTTTTACGTCCTCCTAGTGCAGTTACCACAGAAATGGCAAAAAGAGTTCGTGAGAATGATATAATTCACGAATCTCTTCCTTTATCTGACACATGTATTGGTCAGTCGTTTGATGAGGTAACTTTTGCCCCTAGCATTGACCAGTCAATAGATATTGGTCACACAAATCCAGTCAATAGATATTGGTCACAGTGATCCTTCTTTTACTACTCATTCTCTCTATTCTAATCAGGGGGACAAAAGACAGTCACTCGTTTTCGAACAGGAACAAGATCCTGAGATCCCTGTTTGTTTCAGAAGGCTATTAACGAAATTGTGAGTGTAGTGTTATGTAAAAATCTCGATTACAAGCAATCAGTTAGTATCAGTTGATGTAATAATCACGATAATAAGCAACTTGTAAGTGTAACATCGTGTAATAACCTCTATTACAAGCAACTTGTTTGTGTAACGTCATGTAATAAATCTAGATTTTTACATGCTCACTGTTTTCTCCGTTAACTTTATATTGTCAGAATCGTGCAATATTTTCCGATATTGCACTCACGCGCACTTCATATTGCACTCATATGTGCCCAATAGTGTATTAGGAACTACTTTGTAAACAAATCATGTACACTCAGATAGTTGACGCTTTACATTTTGCTTCATTAAATTTGTTTCTGAATGAGCTAAAGCAGATGTTTCGTGGACTGCCACATACCAGCTGCTTTACCACATTCTGCGTTAACTTGTTTGATACAATGTTTCGGATTTAGGCTAGCTATAGACTCCAGACAGGGTCCTTACAAATAGTGCAAGTGACAAGGCATAAACAGTCTTCTTTAGCTGGTAATAAGAATGGCAAAAAATATACTTAAAGGTTTACATCCTGAATTTCCTCAAAATGTACTTTCTTAGTTCTGCAAATTCGAATTACGTGAGCCATGTCATGGGTTCTCAAGCTTGATTACACATTTCGAAATTGTACTGTACTATATTCCAAGTGCAATTACATCCTTCTTACTACACTCAAAATGAAATAAACTTTATATTGCATAGCGTCTTTTTGATAACTGCAATTGAAAGACTTCATATTTTCCCCACATTATGATTTCAAACATTCAATGACAGAACAGAAACGCACTTGCAGATGTCAACAAGCTGCTGAAATCCGATGTACGTCATGTAGAACTGGCACAGATAAATACAGTCCATAATCACGAAATTTCGTAGAATCGACAAAAATACTAAAATCTATTCATTTCAGATCAAACGGAAAAGTTGTTGCATGCGCATTCATTCACAATATGACTCCAAATTTCAATTTTAAGTAGACCAAAACGCCATTTTCTTTCGAAAGTTATGTCTAGCGCGCGACTAAGTTCAAATTTATCTGGGCGGAGTTATGTGCGCATTAATAATGTTGTTGTTGTTTAATGATGAATCTGCGCTTGTGTATTTAGTTTGGAATACGGCATACATTCAGTTACTTTGTTTCCTGTATTGCATTTTTGTTTATATAATTAAGCCTTAGGTACAATAAGAAAATGAGCATATAATAAAAAAAAAAAGTTACTGTATTTTTATGGGAAAGTAAGAACTCGTTTTGTCGGATGGATATACTACACTTCCAAGGTCGTACAGTATTTCTATCCGAAAACTCGTTTATATTTTCCCATACAAATGCAGTTATATTATATGCTCATTTTCTTGTTCTACCCAAGGCTTAAATATATAAACAAAAATACACTACGAGAAACAAACTAACTGAATGTATGCCGTATTCCAAACTAAATACACAAACGGAGATTCATCATTACACAACAACATTATTAATGCGCACCTAACTCCGCCCAGATAAATTTGAAGTTGGTCGCGTTCTAGACGTAAGTTTCGAAAGAAAATGGCGTTTGGTCTACTTAAAATTATTGAAATTTGGAGTCATATTGTGAATGAATGCGCATTGCAACAACTTTTCCATTTGATCTGGAATGAATACGTTTTGGTATTTTTGTCGATTCGACGCAATTTCGTGATTATGGACTGGATTTATCTACATTAAGCAACTTACATCGGATTCCAGCAGCGTCTGTGGCAATTCTGCATGAAATACATCGTATTGTAGCAGCGAGGCAGAAGTGTGTTGACATCGGCATGCGTGTTTCTGTTCTGTCATTGAATGATTCAGATCATAATGTGGGGAAAATATGAAGTCTTTCAATTGCAATTATCGAAAAGACGCTGTGGAATTAAATGTTTCTTTCATTTTGAGTACAGTAAGGAGGATGTAACTGCACTTTGAATAGTCGAAATTACAGTACAATTTCGAAATGTGTGATCAACCTTGAGAACCCATGACATGGCTCATGTAATTCGGATTTGCAGAACTAAGAAAGTACATTTTGAGGAAATTCAGGATGTAAAATTGAAAGTATATTTTTTGCCATTTTTATTACCAGCTAAAGAAGACAGTTTATGTCTTATAACTTGCATGCTATTTGTAAGGACCCTGTCTGGCGTCTATAGCTAGCCTAAATCTGAAACACTGTATCAAAAAAGTTAACGCGGAATGTGCAAAAGCTGCTGATTGTGGCAGTCCATGAAACATCGGCTGGTATGTGGCAGTCCATGAAACATCTGCTTTAGTTCATTCAGAAACAAATTGTTTGTTTACAATTGGAAGTAGTTCCTTTATTCGCGTGAATTCAGAATGAATTCAGCACGCGAGTTCGGTATCGCAAAATATTGCACGATTCTGACAATGTAAAGTTAACGGAGAAAAAAATGAGCATATAATAATCTCGATTACAAGCAACATGCTAGTATAACGTCATACAATAATCTCTTGTTTCATTTGTGAGGATAGTGTTATATTCATAAATACTTAAATTAGTTGTATCAAACGTGCATCTGCACTTTTCAGTAGATTTTACAAACCGGTGAGAAAACTAATAACGATATTCCTTCTGAGTTTCTCAGCGATGTAACGCTTATAAAAATGAAAGTCATTTCATTAGAAAAGTAAGTGGTTTATGTGTGGATTTTTAATTAATTTACAGTGACAGCAGAAGAGGATATAACATTATTTTCTGTATCTTCGCGTATATTCAAGCAGAAGGAGTTAAAACTGTAGCCGCATATTTATTTATTTAGATTGACCGCACGTAAACGCCATCTTGGCCATACTGTTCCAGAAAAAAATTTCAGCATCCCCACAAAGGAATACAAAACCAAAATATAGGCAATAAAGGGCAAAATCCTTAATAAACAAATAGTAGAAAATGTCCAATTATCGATGCAAACGAAGTGCTTTTAAAAAATCCAAGATCTTCTCAATGTGAAAATCATCACTGTACGTATGCCATGTCAAAAACTTTCCTTTTATGACGTGAAAATTGATCGAGCCTAATCTACTTTGCAGAATACACACGCGCGCGTACGTGTACTACTACTACTACTAATAATAATAATAATAATAACACTACTACTACTACAAATAATAATAATAATAATAATAAGAAGAAGAAGAAGAAGAAGAAGAAGAAGAAGAAGATGAAGAAGAAGAAGAAGAAGAAGAAGAAGAATGACTTCACATTATAACATAAAACATATTTTTCTACCAATATCATATTTATATTTGGGTTTGTGCATATAGATGTGTTCCTAGCAAATTAGTTCGCGCGCACCTTAATTCCTTACTTTCGTCCTTTTTCGATTCTCTTTGGGATGAGCGCATGGGGCGCTGGTGAATGAGAGCAAGTTGATAGTTGCCATTACTTGCGGCATAGGTTCCATTCCTGCTTGAGATGAATGTGTGTGGGTATGTGTGTCTGTGTGTCTGTGTGTTTGGTCATTCGTCACGTGGTAATAGGAACTTCAATTATTCACATGATGTTTATGCCATGGTTTTGTGATAGGATTAATAAGACATTTGCATCACTGACCAAATTATGCAAGAACTGGATGACACTAATGTACATCACTGACCAAATTATGCCAGAACTGGATGACACTAATGTACATTACTGGCCAAATTATGCCAGAACTGGGTGAAAATAATTTATATTAATGGCCAAATTAAATCAGGACTAGGTTGAAATACTGTACATTATTGGTCAAATTAATTCCGATCTGGGTGGAAACAATGTAGATATCTGGCCAAATTAAGTAAGAACTGGGTGAAGATAGTGTAGATATCGGGCCAAATTAAGTAAGAACTGGGTAGAGATAATGTAGATATCTGGTCAAATTAAGTCCGATCTGGGTAGAAACAATGTAGATATCTAGATATTTCGTTGCCAATTATTACCACTGGTAACCTTTTACATAGAAGATATTGCAGCTGCAGATCATATTCAGTTTTAAATAACATAACATGTAGGCCCATTGGAACGTTATTAGTCAGGACATCCCAGAAAGTGTTTCTGAAACTCGACATGTAAAACATGCAACCCAAATATAACGTATCAAGTCTGTATTAACATTTCCACGTCGAATTCAAATGTCGAGCTGTGCTTGAGGAACGGCAGCCCATAGTCTAGTTATATAAGTAAATACCTTACTGTCTTGTCTCTTTTTACCCGAATGCCATTGTAATGGAGCAAATTTTTCTGTCGATCTCTGTAGAACACATTTAGTTGGACACGTGTACGATTAATTAGATTTATGGAGTTCTGCGCACGTTTAAATTGCCATAATGCACGGATTGGTACAGTCTCTGTTACGAGTTTAGCGATTTTTGATTAAGGCTACGTTTGTTTAAACTGAACAGGAGGGGTCAAATTCTGATCGGTATGGAAAACTGTCATTTCTGAAAGTTACCAGGAATCAGTTGGGTAATCAAGGTTTGTCAGACGAACGGCATTGTTTCAGCATAGTTCGGGCGGGAAGTGTATTTCATCCAGATTGGTCACGCTGAAAAGGGGGCGTGGTTTCACATGAAAAACTCTCAGTTTAACTGTGCAAAATAGCAAATTTGAAAATCAGTCGACACCATTTTCTGCGAGAGAAAACAAAGGTAGTGGGCTCCGGGTCGAATTTAGAAGAAATTCACTCGTAGAAATCATCCAGGGGAAGCAATTGTCTGGAAAAATTGACAGACACGTTCTGGAAGTGAGAGCTTGGAAGAACAAGGTATTTGCAACAATCTTATGTAATTCATTGATACTACTATGATGCTTTGTCGATTTATTTGCTTGTATTTGCATGGATTTATTTGTTTAAGTTCGTAGATTTAATTTCTTAATATGGTATACCTGTATTAAGTTCGTTTATCTGAGTCCGTACAATGATATTTTTCTTTATATAAACCTTGACGACTTGTTTGAACGTATAGTCTCGTTTATTATAGGAAATTATATATCTAGAATTTCATGCCTTATTTTAGTTGAGATGCGAGAATCCGTGAGAATTCTCCGACCTATATATGAGTTCACGTATGATAACCACTTGATTGTTGTTATAAATACAGCAGCAAGGAATTTCATTCATTTATGTAATTGAGACTAGTCTGGAACTTATGTCTCGGTGGGATGTTGAAATAGCCATTTAGTTGACCATTAATTTTGTGAAACTAGGTTGTTACGGTCTGTCATGGCCAGTTAGACTAGATAACCGTAGAATTTGTTTGAAATTAGGATAGAATTTATCTGACATAACGAGGGGGGGGGGGAGGTATTGATCTATTCCCCCAGGAATAATGTGAGGGAAGATTTAGGTTGCTTATTTTGTTATTTTGGAAGGACGGGATAGCTCTGCGCTCTACGATCTACGTTCTACGTATTGCGTATTAAGAACCCAAAGTGGACAAAGCTGGAAAGGGCGAATGAGGCGAGACAACCTGTGAATTTAGCAAAGGAAGTCAAAAGTGAAGAAGACCCAGACTTACCGGCACAAGGAAGTTAAAAGTAGAAAAGACCCAGACTTACCGGCATAAGGAAGTCAAAAGGGCTAGTCGCTGTGGAATTTGGACTGAAGCAAGACCATCAGGTTATGAAACTGTACAAGGCAATATTTTCGATATATTTCACTTGATCTAAATGATGATTTAAATTCTATCGCTTAACAGATCGGCTATTGGTATAATCATTTCTTTGTATTTGAAAATTCCCTGAAGAACTTAATTCAAAAAGAAAGAAGTGTATCTTTCAATCGTAACGTATTATTACTTTTGTTTATGAACTTTATTGTTAGAAATTTTGATTAAATTTTGTCTTTATTTGTATCGGGGGCTCGTGTTATTCTGTTCAATATACCTGCTCAGCTCTTTATCTATTCCACCCGTAAATTTCTCAATTCCTATTGATATTTACTCGTTCCGGGCAAATTACACCGTCGGCGATCACCTCTAGATAACGATAACCAAACCCAGAACACCCACCCCAACAAAGCTGGGAGGGGAGTATCCGACAGCCATAGTGAGGCAATGATTCATGTATTGAAGAGAATCGGTAAAAAACTGATTTATTGGACATTCTAACTCTCCTGCTGCGATTTTCAAAAACAGCAAGTTTCGACCTTATGATGTCTCCCTGGCATATCGAAATGCTTCAAATAACCAGTTAGATACTGATGTTAATCCAGCTTCATTAACGTATCATATATATTGAAGTTAATCCAGCTTCATTAACGTATCATATATATTGAAGTTAATCCAGCTTCATTAACGTATCATATATATTGAAGTTAATCCAGCTTCATTAACGTATCATATATATTGAAGTTAATCCAGCTTCATTAACGTATCATATATTCTGAAGTTAATCCAGCTTCATTAAAATATCATATATATTGAAATTATTCCAGCTTCATTAACATATCATATATATTCTGGAAATGAACCGGCATTTGACTTGCATCCGCTCAAAATGAAGTAACGCAACGGTAAACATTCCTTTTGTGTGTACAACTTTAAACATAAAAAATAATCTGTATAAAAACATTAATTTTCTGATATTATTTTCGGACTGCGCTAATGTCCAACCTAGTATTCCAAGAACAATGTCTGATCTTGTATGTATTGGGAAGTCTGGTAAGTGTTTGCAAAATTTCTCATTATTATCATAAGAAGAAATGTCGCTTTGTGAAATATTACATAATAATTCACCACCATACCGTATTGAAGGAAATATCTCCTTTTTGATCAAATTTGCTGCCACAAAAGGGTTTAAACCATTCAGTTTATTTCCAAAACCAAACAGAACATGCAAAGAATTGTTCCCTTTCTTGCATGCTTCTACTGTTGTGCCATGTGACGTAAGCTTTGAGTTGATCCGTTGTCCAAGATGTGTTGCAGAATCAGCAACCGGGGAACATGACGATCCAAGACACCATTTCATACTGACATAATTCTTGTATTGCGGACGGAAGATAACAATGTATGACTGTGACACCAAGCTCAAATCGCCACTTGTTACTGTAGACGTATTTGATATCTATCAGCTTTTGTAAATTGTTAGGATAAGTACCATTATTCCAGGGTACTGATATGTAAGACTCATGAATCATCTGATTAAATAAAATTGTCAGACACACCGTGAGTTAATCACAGCCATATTATCAAATGTTCATAGCAAAATTCGACCACTGCCGGATGCTTTGGAATTCTTAGAATGTTACAGATTTATTTTACTTCACTTACACCGATACTGTTCTGTAAGGCCAAATTAAGTCAAAACTGGGTGGAAACAGCGTACATTATTGGCCAAAGTAGGTACGAACTAAGTCAAAAAATGTACTCAGGGCGAGCAGAAACTTATTTTTGTAGAAGGTTCAAAATAGGGTCATTCATTCATTTTGGGTTTTATATGTTTATTAATTGACCACAAGCGATGTTTTCATAGGTCATTAAATTTATGGGTTTGTATCTTAGAGCGAACATGTTTTGTTTTATAAACGGAATTATACATTAATATTTGGTCTTTTGATTCCTCTTTAGTTGGTTTCCTCTAAAAAATTTGGCACTCACGAACAACATTGTTGATCTTTGATTCACAGGTCAAATGACAAAAAGCTTTAATCAGTCCGTTCGGAAGTTCAAACAAGCACGTGCAACTAAACAAGACACGTAATTCTTCGTAGTTGGAAACCCATGTGTGATCTATTCCGTTGTTACACTAATCACCATGTGATGATTGAGTAGTGACGAAATTAATCACGCGTAGGTATCTGACGATGGTCCTTCTTCAACAGTGACAGAAATAGAATTCATACCTAATAACAACAACAACAACAACAACAACAACAAACCCCTTAAAGTGAAAAGGGTAAACAAACAAGTCTTAGAACGTAGCATAACTTCTCTTGCAATACAAGATGATACTATTCGGAAGTTTCAAAAAGTGGTCACATTGAATCAGTTACTGTTATTTATCAATTCTTCATATTGTGTCCTAAAAACAGTCTTTCTTATTTATTGATTCTTCATATTTTCTGTCATAAAAAGCATATTTATCTCTCTTTAACGAAAAATTCCAGACAAACACAGAAGAGGTTAATGACATCGGTCTTTTATGTGATTTCAGTTTCATTTTTGTCTGGGTCTGTTTGTTTTGCTGACGTTGTGGACTTCGTACTATTTATGTGATTCATGCACATTTCATTCACTACTGGTAATTGTTACTATGTTTACTGGTACAGCCAGTCCTCATCAGCTAGTACATGAAAGGGTCATGAAGGGGGATGTAGATTATTATATACTTGGACTTGAATGGTCTCGCGATATAATAACTATATGCACCTAACCAGCAGTGTCTATCATAGATATATGTTAATAAATACAAGGCATCCGCCATGGATCGTAAACATAAGGTTTCTCAAATAAAGAACGACATAAGTAGATAATGATGTTACTATAAACAGCAAACTAATTATTTTTGATGTTCATGAGTGGTTTCTCTTCCTCTTAACTGATGTGCAGCCAACAGAAATTTGATTATCTTTTTCTCTCTTTTTCCTTACAGATTTGCAGGCAACATAAAGTTAAGACAAAGTGTACTCAGTGCCATGTTTCGTTCTTCATTTCTGGTGACCATTATTATTTCTGGTATTATGTTCATCTTTTAAAGATGTACATCATTCTGAATATGAGCACTTTATGATACTGCGAGTAAAATATACCCTGGGAAGCCCCCCTCCCCCCTCCGTACTCTCCAATTATCGGTAAGAAAGTGGTCATACTGGTATTGCCCTTAATATATGCAAAACTGAGCTCATACTCTGCAGTCTTTTTCCCCAACTCGTACGTTTTGTTTTTGTTTGTTTGTTTTTGTTGGGTTTTTTTTGTTTTTTTTTTTTTTGTTTTTTTTTATATGGGCAGTATCGATTTATCTTGATGAAATAATGTGCCCCCTTGAGTAATGTATACTGTTCCCCGTTGTGTACTGTATAATGTTCCCCGTTGTGCATTGTGTACATCGCTTACTTTATTGCAGGAACTTACAGCCGATTATTAATCAATACACAATTCCTTTTATTCAGTATAACTTTATACTTGTACAATACATATCTAACATTTTTACAGCAGGTATCCACCTGTTTACTTTCATCCACCCATACAACGATATATCTACCTGCCTGACCGTCCGTTCATCTGTCAGGAGTTCTATTTAGCCAGCTACCCAGCGGACATGAACACACACATACAGACATGCACGCTGCATATATACATACACACAGACGAACTGGCAGTTTAGAAATAGAAAGTTTTATGGAATTTCCATACGTTGTCCACCCATGAATCATCCGACCATTTATTCGTTTTTCCCTCAAATACACTCGTTTGTTTTGTCTACGCGGTGGCCTTGCTTGGGTCCAATGTCCGACTTGTGGTTTGTATTTCAGTCAAGTCGACCTACTAGAGTGCTGCCTCCCGCTCCATCACGCCACTGGTTGACCTCGCATAACCACCAACCGTCTGATATGACGGTTATCTTTGTACACAAGGAAAACAAGGACTAGTAAGCAGATGACTCTTGGGCAGACAAAAGCAATTGACATCTCCGCATCAATTTCACTGACAAAACTGGACGGCAGCAAGCTTTTGCTGTGTACAGCACTCGGCCAAAAATAATTACAACGATGGCGGAAGTAGCCACCTATGCTGTTCCAATGTGGAATTCCTTATTGCCAACGCAGTGTATTGATGGTGTATTCTTGAACAGGAATACAGTGAATGGTAGGAGTATTTTTGTCAATTCATCTTACATTTGCTAAATTAGTTATGAATAGTACTGATCCTTCGAAAGTATCGAAAAGTGCAAATGGTATGTGTTGCCGTGTCCCCATACCCATCGTGCTAAACCTATTTAAGTACACATATTCGGTATTTGAAATATTAAAATAAAAATATGACCTGTCCACTCAAAGAAAGCAATATAAAAAGGAAATAAATCTTTAAACACTGGAGCTTTAGCTGAAGCAGGGGTGTGGTTTATCGACAAATAAGTGATGACTGTGATGTGGCAGCTTTTAAAAATATAAAACGCTGAGGTCCTCGATACCCGTTATGGAGTTTATGCTGTTGTAGTTGAAGGCTACGCTAAGGCATAGGACCGTGGATAAATATCTGTAAAACATTGAAAGCTATTGCATGTAAACGACCATGGATGAATACTTGTAATACATTAGAAACTATTGTGTAGAAAAGACCATGGATAAATATTTGTAATACGTTGGAAGCTCTTGCGAAGAAAGGACCATGGATAAATACTTGTAATACATCAAAAACTATTGCATGGAAAAGACCAGGGATAAATACTTGTATTAGAAGCTATTGCGTAGAAAGGACCAGGGATAAATACTTGTAATGTATTAGAAACTATTGCGTAGAAAGGACCAGGGACAACTGTTTTTAATACATTGGAAGCTATAGCGTGGAAAGGGCCATCGATAAATACTTGTAATGCATGGCATGCTATTGTGTAGAAATGACCCTGGATAAACACTTCTAATGCGTTAGAAGCTATTGCATGGAAAGGACCATTGATAAATACTTGTAATACATTAGAAGCTATTGTGTAGAAAGTTCCATGGATAAATACTTGTAATATATTAGAAGCTATTGCATGGAAAGGATCATGGATAAATACTTGTAATACAGTACAAGTTACCATGCGTGCGTCTCGTTGTTGGCGTTATCAATGCAACATATTAAAAGTGTGATGATACGTCATTTTAGGACAAATTCAAACATATCCCCCAGCGATAAATCCCTTTGAAATTAAGTGCAAATGTGCCGCATAAACTTGCTTATGAATGTCCAATTATTTTGTGTTAGTATGCAAATCAGAAAGTAAGAGCTTGCCATTTTCTGCTAACATAGGGCACCTTATCACATTGCACATTGTAAATCCTACTAATATGCAGTATATTAAAACAAAATGCATTGAAGCGATATTGATCGGGTCCACAACAATTTGTGTACACGAAAGCGATATTGATCGGGTCCACAACAATTTGTGTACACGAAAGCGATATTGATCGCGGTCCACAACGATTTTTGTACACAAAAAGCGATACTGATCGCGGTCAATAAAGATTTCTGTACACGAAAGCGACACTGATCACGGCCCACAACGATCTGTGTGCGAGAAAGCGATATTGATCGGGTCCTCAACAATTTGTGTACACGAAAGCGATATTGATCGCGGTCCACAACGATTTTTGTACACAAAAAGCGATACTGATCGCGGTCAATAAAGATTTCTGTACACGAAAGCGACACTGATCACGGCCCACAACGATTTGTGTGCGAGAAAGCGATATTGATCGCGGTCCACAACGATTTGTGTACACGAAAGCAATATTGATCGCGGTCCACAACGACTTGTGTACACGAAAGTGAATTGAAATGGGCTCATTCTGTTCATGGAATAATTGATATTATATAATGTGTGCGAACAGTGCTTGTATGTATTTGTTTCGCTTCAAAAATTTTATAATACTGTACATATAAAACAAGTGATACCATATTAATCCAAAGTGCCATGAAAATATATAAGCGTTTTGAGTTGCATTGTCAAATAATCTACTGTTTAACTTTAATTGATAATGATACAGGAATAGTTTGTTTCATTTTAATATTTCTTGTTAGGTAATAGGTGAATTATATCTAGGAAGGAAACGTATTTAGTTATTAACATAGTTTTGTATTCTATGATTGGCAAAGAAAATAAATTTTGCAGACTTATGAATAATGCATACAAATCATTTAAGTCATCTACAGCTTTATTTCACAAAACACGGAACTGTGTTAACCTGCTCTGATAACTGCAAAACCAATAATGACACGAACGTTTTGTGATATATATATATATATATATATATATATATATATATATATATATATATATATATATATATATATATAATTCACTTGCTCTTTTTATTATTTATTCAATTTTGTTTCAATTGGCAGTTACATAACCCTTTTGTTGAAGAAAGTCTATACTGCGAATGTACCATTTATAACAAATAAGCTTTAAATCCAATTTTGTGCTTGGGAAAGGGTACTTAAAAGTATTTTTGTGCTTAATTTCGGGTTTGGATGTCAAATTATACAATAAATTAATAAACTCATTATCTGTTCGTTGTCCAGCAGATTTTCTTTTATTGGTTTCTTTGTAAGCGTGTCTGTTGTTATATGCTGTATATGAATGTGCGCCTAATCATTGCAGGACCGTGCATGTTAGCGGTGTTCACCAAGTTTCTGGGTTATTTCCTGATTGTCTCAATCACCATTGGTAAGTAGTAGTTCAACAAAATGTATCTTGGTCAAGCTAGAGCCCTGCTATACTTAACGCGTTCTTCTTCTCTGGGGTTGAGGCGAGGGTTATTTACTTTCTGTTTTCTTCATTTGAATCCAACAATTTTAATTGAGTAGCTATTAACTGGAACGTGTTAATACCCGATGCATCTAATGGCTTACTTTAATGGTTAAATTACTGAAAAAATCCCTCTCCCTATAAAAATCACAAAAAAACCCCAACCAAAACCAAATATACATAACGACAGAATAAAATATAGTCGGTGTTCTGAAAAGCCTGCTAAACGCTATTTCCGCTGAAAACTCCGTTAAAGTGACCTTAACTCAGCAATTTGTGGGAAACTCCGAAACGTGATGTGTCTGCTTTGGTATAGAAAGTGAACTAAACTCCGCAATTTGTGGGAAATCCCGACACAGTGATTTGCTTGTTTTAATATAATAAGTGACGATTAAAGTTATGTACAGAGAATGAATATGGCATTGTAAGGCCATCCAAAAGTTAGCGCATTTCAGCAAAGGTCGCAAGGAAGCGAAGTGATCATACTCCCTATTTCTCTTCTTAATGAATATGTAGCTGGTGTGGAGAAATATCAAATAATGTTCTATTTGTAACGAATCTTTAGGTTCACGGGGTTGGTGGAAGGAGGGACTGTGAAATAAGCATTTTTGTTTAAACGTAAAGAGAATTTCAACGGTACATTTATGTACATCAGTATGACCTTATTTAAGCAAAAATAGATAAACTGACCTTGATAGTGTGCGAAACTTTAAGGTATATATCTCATTTACTGCATCATTATTAGAGCCAAATATGAAGTACTGCCTTTATTATCACCGTACGTTCGACGTGTTCTTTCAAATCTATGACTCGGTTGGTAATAACGTTGTAAGTTACAATGTACCGATGCTGTTTGCGGCGCAGAATCATGTGACTAACTTTTTACGAGAAAATTACCTAGGTCTTATAAAGATTGAAATCTTTTTATTTTATAGCTCAGTGAATAAATTATATGCATGTATTATATGTAACTCATTTGACTGGTGTTGAACGCTAATAAATCTATTTTATCTTTAATGTATTACAACTTTAGGTCAGATTCCACAGATAATAAAAATACTACGAAAGAGGAGTGCGTCAGGGGTCAGTTTTGCTAGCATGCTTCTTTTACTCCAGGCCTCGACCGTCACTGTGGCCTACGCTTTACTCCAAGGATATCCAGTCAGGTATTTTGTTTTAAATTTAACAACTGAAATCTGCATTTAAGCATTGTACATTATAATAAGTCCACGTTATACGCACGTAGAGAGAAGAAAGACTGTATGTAAACACATTCAGCTGTATCGGTTCAGAGCAAGACTTGCCGAAATAAAAATCAATGACTCCTGGTATTATGTTGTCTTTCCATATGGAAAAGACAAACAGTTGTTTTACTGTGTCGTTGCATTTCCATTTAAAACTGACATGGAGTTACAGTTGGCATTTACAAAAGTTTTATTTGGCTGTATAAAAATGCAAAGTTTGCACATACATGTCAGAATATGTCCAAAGACGAGAACGATAAATCTGAATGGTGACCCACAGGGAAATGATTGCATCAGCTTCAAAGTAATGTGCTTTTCATGATTAAAAATTGCATTTATTTAAAAGACCATTACGACGATTTTGATGACAATACCAATTAAACAAGAATGAAGACGGTGACAAAAGTTATGATAATTATGATAATGATTTAGCTGATGCTAATTATGTTTTTTCATTTTTTATATTTAGTGCTTGGGGAGAAAACTTGGTAGTAATGCATATGAACCTTATATTGGTGTGCCTCCTTTTGCGCTACAGCAACCGGTTCCTGTTCTCTTTCGGTTTCCTTCTACTTTATATCTGCTTCACGCTCATTGTCATCATGCCCCTGGTGTCACCCAACGCTATATGGTATCTTTATGTTAGCACCATGCCAGCTGTCTTCATTAGCAGGGTAAGAAACTTGTTAACAAAGGATGCCAAAGGATACACCCACACACAATATATATATATATATATATATATATATAGAGAGAGAGAGAGAGAGAGAGAGAGAGAGAGAGAGAGAGAGAGATGGGAAGATGGATGGGTGGATGTAGATGAATGAAAATCAAACAAATCGTATATATAAATATAAAATATGTAGCAAGAAGGCCACAAGAGACAATAGTTCTAATCTCTTATAATTAGGATGTCATGATTACTGATAAATAATAATTATACAATAATTAAACTGTTTAAATCTCCCCCATTCCAATTAAAATCCTATCTCCACATTCCTCTGTTGAGAGCTGATAGACACATATAAGAGGCCATATTATGTCGACTTTGTGACTCACCAATCAAATCATAGCTTTCAAATTTCTGAGAGTTACATACGTCATTCGAAACATAAATATGATAACTTTCTTTAACACGAAATGCAATGCTTTTTCTGATAGGCTACTAAAAATAAGCTGACAGGGAATTCCAAAGGTCACCAAAACATTAACTTTTATCAGCAGCTGTTAAATCTCCGTGTAAGACTGTGGTGATGTTTTTAATTAGTGTGAGGTTTTCAATAAGCTATAATTTACTCATAAACTGTGTTGCCACATTCTCAAAGGTTATCAGATTAACTCGAGATCAAGCTGAATTTCTAAAATTAGATACAATACTCGCAGTATATGTCATTCACATTTAGCATGGTAGTAGAGAAATGTTCATAACTCTTCGCTAATGGTTCAGACTGTGACCAGTGCTGTTTTATTCTGTACAATAAAAATAGCATAGAAAAACATACTGAGAGCTATCACATGTTTATCAGATACATGCCATTTTATAAGTGAAAATACTAAATTCATGGGGAAAAAAGGCAACTCAATGGCCTCAGAGCCAATAAGCGAAGATGACCACAAATTGTTATTTCTGCCGGCTGAATGGATTGTTACACACCAGGTGCTTTGTAATTTTCTTAGCTTTGTTGATACAATATTTTGGATTCAGGTTAGCAATAGAAGTCATACAGGACATAGCCTGGGGAGAATGCAAGTGACCAGGCATAAATATGTCTTCTTTAGCTGGTAATAAGAATGGCAAAATGTATACTTTTAGTTTTGCATCTTGAATTTCCTCAAAAAGTACTTCCTTAGTTCTGCAAATCCAAATTACAAGAGCTATGTCATGGGTTCTAAAGCTTGATTACACATTTCAAAATTGTATTGTAATTTTGATTACATTTCCAACTACAAAAACATTCTCCTTACTGCATCCAAAATGAAATGAACGAGATATTCCACAATGTCCTTTTGATGATTCCAGTTGAAACAGTTCATATTTTTCACACATTTGGATTTCAAACATTCAATGACAGAACAGAAACACACATGTATTTGAGTCAAGACTCATCCCTCCTGCTCAAATCAGAGACACATGTATTTTGAGTGGGATTAACACAGCTGATAAATCCAGGTCCAAAATCGGTGGAATTGAGTAGAATCAACACAAAAATAACAATCCATTCATTCCAGACCAACTGGAAAAGTTGTTGCCGTGCACATTCATTCACAATATGATTCTAAATTTCAATTTTAAGTAGATCAAAACGACAATTCTTTTTTAAAGTGATGTCAAGCGTGTGACTAAGTTCAAATTTCATTGGGCGGAGTTATGTGTGCATTAATGTTGTTGTGTATTGATGAATCTGTGCATTTGTATTTATTTTTGGAATACAGCATAAATTCAATTCCTTTGTTTCTTGAAGGTGTATGTTTTATATAATTAATCCTTATGTAGAATAAGAATAAAAGTATATAATAGCAAGGTTACTACATTTGTATTGGATAATATGAACTCGTTTTGTCGGATGGATATCGCACTCAAACTGGTTGTGCAGAATCCATCTGAAAAACTTGCTCTTATTTCCCAAATAAATGCAGTAACCTGTAACTACAAAAGAGACACTTCAATCTGATCATAGATATCACAATGTAATTGTGGTCGGATATTACATTCAAACAATGCCTTTATTTGTAACCTTTCAGGCTATACAGATAGTAAAGGTATATAGAAGCAAGGATCCTGGTCAGCTATCAGCCACTTCCTCCTTCCTGTGCATGTTTCAGTGCTTTGGCCGACTGACCACGTCAATCATTATGACCGGTGATTGTGTCATGATAGCTAATGCTGTGGTACTTGGGTTCTTTGGCATTCTTCTAACATTACAGATTTTGTACTACAGATGGAGAAACAAGAAAATTACATGAAAATTCCACTGAATGTAAGTCATCCTGTGAACCTCATGAGAATTTTCAACCCTGTTAGCTTCACCTTAGCCATGACTTAACTAACATCTTAGATGACGGCACAATATAGAAGCTAATCCTTTCTTTCATTCCTTCAAAACATTGTTTTGTTTAATCAAAACAAAACAAACAAAAATTGTGGTTGAAGAGTTCATTTCAAGATTCAATTTTCAAAAATCCTAGTCATGAACCTTTGTAATCAATCCATCCATACTATGGAAAGAAAACGACAAAAGAATATATATGGCTGGCCTGAGGGAATATGGTCTTGCAGTAGTTGTACAATGGGTAAACCAGAGTTTCAAGAGGCAGGTTACAAGGAAGATGACCACATCTGATACACGTTGATTTGTTACTGTAGTAAACAGAATAGTCAATGTTACAATGTAACATCATTGTTACTGTAGTAAATAGAACAGGGCAACGTTAAAATGTAACAGGATTGTTACTGAGGTATACAGAACAGGGTAATGTTAAAATGTAACATGATTGCCACTGTAATATATAGAACTGGGCAATGTTACAATGTAACATGATTGGCATACATGATTTTTCCCCTTACACATGATAGTAATATGCATTTTTATGAAATAAAATATTGGCAGTGTACAGTAAAAAAGATTTGAATAAGGCATTTCTTTACTGCATTAACAATTTATATTTTAGAGTATGTATCTTTAAAAAGGCAAGCTATATCTCATTTTTGAATAATTATAAAAGCTAGGAAATTATTCAATTGCTATATATATATATATATATATATATATATATATATATATATATATATATATATATATATATTTATATATAGTTGGCAAATTAAGTTTCCACATTAAAAATCTGGAACAATTATATTATTGTTGATATTTTCTGAATTAAAGAATGCTCATCTATTAAGCCCCTCCCTCCCCAGTAATGTAGAGTTATAGCACAAAAAGTTTAACACATTTTGTACAAATGTGTTCTTTTATCACGTGCTTGGTGTACTTCATCCAGAAAATATAATCTAGATAGCTGTTACTCTGACCATAGCAATATAGATATTATTTCTTTATTAGTAAAAGTGAAACAAATACAAAGGAATTTTGTTAACATGATTCGTTGTCATTATGGATGCTGAATTCTATTATTCATTATTTTCTTGTCTTCTAATTAGATAACCTCTATCGGCTTGCATCAAAAGATTTTTCTTAAACATTAAAATATTTATATATTGAGGCCTACAGTTTAAGCCAGAATTATAAACCTTTGTGTATGAAATCATCTGTTTCTCACTATAGTTTTTGTTTTTATTATTTTTGCTTCTACATGTATTTTCACTGCCATCAAAAATAAATTAATATCATATTCACCTTTAGTAACAAATAAAATTGGACTTGAAACTAGAAATTCATACTGTATAAATAAACTATGCAATGTGTCTAGTTTTTAATTGTTTCAGCATACAAGTCACAACATTTCTTCCTTTATATTACACAATACAGTATTCTCTCATTACAATGCTGTCCATGGGAGCCACAGTGTATACAGTCTTACAGTGAGACAGCATTATGGAAGCCACAGTGTACAGTCTTGTAATGAGACCATGTTAAAAGAGAATAGAATACAGTACTCCCTCCTTATAATGCTGTCCGTGGGAGCCAGTGTATATAGTCTAACACTGAGATAGCATTATGGAAGCCACAGTGTATAGTCTTACACTTAGACCATGTTAAAACTAGAACATGATATAGTACTCCTCCTTGCACTGCTGTCCATAGAAGCCACAGTGTATACAGTCTGAGAGTGAGGCCATGTGAAAGGTAGAACATGATATAGTATTCCTTCCTTACAATGCTGTCCATGGGCATCATGCAGTATAGGTTTTATAGTGAGACTGCCTTATAACAAGTATGATACAATACTCCCCGATTGTAATATTGTCCAAAGATGCTAAAGGTATTTCTTGACATGAGACCATCTTATGACTACACAATACATAAAAGTTTACTACCGCTTAAAAATAGGAATCCCTGACCATACTGCCTTAAAACAAGAACTGCGTAATAATAAAATGTGATCCATGACAAACTTGCCTTAGAACAAGAACTGGGAAATATGTGCCTTAGAACAAAAACAGTTGTAATAATAAAATGTGATCCATGACAAACTTGCCTTAGAACAAGAACTGGGAAATATGTGCCTTAGAACAAGAACTGTTTAATAATAAAATGTGATCCATGACAAACTTGCCTTAGAACAAGAACTGGGAAATATGTGCCTTAGAACAAGAACTGTGTAATAATAAAATGTGATCCATGACAAACTTGTCTTAGAACAAGAACTGGGAAATATGTGCCTTAGAACAAGAACTGTGTAATAATAAAATGTGATCCATGACAAACTTGCCTTAGAACAAGAACTGGGAAATATGTGCCTTAGAACAAGAACTGTGTAATAATAAAATGTGATCCATGACAAACTTGTCTTAGAACAAGAACTGGGAAATATGTGCCTTAGAACAAGAACTGTGTAATAATAAAATGTGATCCATGACAAACTTGCCTTAGAACAAGAACTGTTATAATGAAAAGTGACTAAACTTGACTTAGAATAGCAACAGTGCTCTAATAAAAGGTGATCCATGACCATACTTATCTTTGAACAGGAACTGTGTTATAACAAAGAGTCTTATAGCTAGTGAGTAATTGCTGTACTGGCTAATTATATTTATTATGCTACACTTTACAGTTATTGTAATATTAAAATATAACACTGCCACTTTTAATCCATCATTAATGGGATAAAAAAAGTATGGCTGACCATCATAGAGGGTTGCACTCTAAAAGCTTTCATACTGATTATACAGTGGCAGTGTAAGGGGTTGGAGGGGGCAATTGCCCCTGTGCACCAGGTGAAGTTGTGCCATCAGGAGCTTTTTTTTTGCAGCTGACATTTTCCAAGTATTTCACTTGCACCTTAGTGTAACTGAGGCATTCTTCCTAAAAATTATGGGGGTATGATGGGGAGGTGGAGGTTGAAGTGGGGCAGAGGAGAGAGGTTTGCAACTGACAAAAAACTGTTCTCTGTAGAAAAGTAGGGGTGTCACAGAAAAAAAATTGCTCCCTGGTATCTTATTGGGGTGTCACTATAGAACACTGCCCCCTGGTGACTTGTTTGGGTGTCACTATAGAACACTGCCCCTTGGTGTTTTTTTTTTGGTGTCACTATAGAACACTGCCCCCTGGTGCCTTGTTTGGTTGTGACTATAGAACACTGCCCCCTGGTGTCTTGTTTGGGTGTCACTATAGAACACTGCCCCCTGGTGTCTTGTTTGGGTGTCACTATAGAACACTGCCCCCTGGTGTCTTGTTTGGGTGTTACTATAGAACACTGCCCTCTGTTGCCTCAAGCCCTAGTGGCAACACTGTGCTTATATTCTTTTGAAAGAGAGATACAGAGAGCACAGAATACATTTACACTTTGATGTACTACCTTTGGGTTACAATTAAATGTTTCAGCAAAACTAACTAGCCTACTTCAGAATGTATATGCATCGATGTTGTAAATACAGGAGTGAAAAGCCATAATCAATGGACAGAAGGATAGCAAACAACACAGCTGTCAGTATTTCAATTTATTGTACATCACTAAAGGCAGTTTGTAAAATGATAACCCCATACAAAATCCAGCACAAAATAAACAATAAAAACATTTCTGTAACACATACTACAACAATGCAAATCCTGTACAATACAAATGCTGTGCAATGCAAATTCTGTACAATACAAATGCTGTACAATTCATTAACAAGAATTTTTCTACACAACAGAATTGCCCCAATACTTGCTGGGTCAGACTTGTAGTAAATTGATGACAATTTTAACTTGGGGGAGGGGGGCTGAAAGACAGCCAGGAACCCCCAGACCATGGAGCTCCAGGAAATCTGGGCAGATATCATTCAATCTCCCTAATCAGTCATTACAATCCCAAATTTTACACCCAGCCCAAGGGGGTTGTAATGAACATATATATATATATATATATATATATATATATATATATATATATATATATATATATATATATATGATTTTCGTGCCTTTTAACTTTTGTTTTATTCCAGCTTCTTTATTTGATTCAAAAGACATAATTAACGTGATAACACAAAGGAGGCCAGCTTTTAATTCAGTGCAACAAACAACAAATACTTCCGCAAATCAGTTATCAAAACACGGTCGGCACCTAATTAGGTTCTCAGAGAAACGCTCGCGGACATAGCTGTTACAGTAGATTGGCAAGTTTTACATTTAATTACAAGAGGACACGTTGTATTTATGATGATTACACTTAAAAGGAACTAAAAGATAGAACTAGAACATAAATTTCAATTGATTAAAAAAATGATTTAATTGGTATGTATTAATTTATTAAAGTACTGCCTCCACTCTGCGTAAGTGACATTTTCATTAATCGAAATTTCCTTACATATCGTTAATTGCAGTGTACTACCGTTTGGAAAGAAAATGTAAAAAAAATTGTATGACTTATTTTTAAGTTTGATATTTCATAATGTTGATTAAAATTTCAGGTCCTATCTACTGTTTTCGACGATAAAACGAGCGATATATCATAGTTTCCGTTACTAATTTTGATCGCGATTTTCTTCAAGTTCAAAAATAGAAATCAATTTTGGGGGTATTTTCTGGTTTAAAAAATGGGATCCACGCCTGACCCCGCGTTATAAGCGGGTTCACGAGTTATCAGGGCGCGAGTTATTTGGGGAGTGGCGTATATATATGTACACACACTGCAAAAAGGACTTTACTGAACACATACACACTTGTAAACACCCCCCATAAAAGGGTTGTACTAAACATATTGGATATTTGCACACAACCACATTCAATTAAGTGATCAAGATTTCAAGTCAGTAATTACATTGTGATATTACATATTGATATACAAGGTCAGACAATGGTCAGGGTCATGCTGTCACATAATGCACAATAAGAAATGTTAATATTCCCATTAAATTGCCTACAAAAAAAAAATGATCACTTTTTGCACTAAAATAACAACAGTGATCTATCTGATCAGTAATGCATCTGATAGTGTATCTGATTAGTAATGTATCTGGTACTGTATGTATCTCATTAGTAATGCATCTGTACCTGAAAGTGTATCTATTAATAATGTGACTGGTAGTGTATGTATCTCATTAGTAATTCATCTGTACCTGAAAGTGTATCTGATTAGTAATGTGATCTGGTAGTGTATGTATCTCATTAGTAATGCATCTGTACCTGAAAGTGTATCTATTAATAATGTGACTGGTAGTGTATGTATCTCATTAGTAATGCATCTGTACCTGAAAGTGTATCTATTAATAATGTGACTGGTAGTGTATGTATCTCATTAGTAATGCATCTGTACCTGAAAATGTATCTATTAATAATGTGACTGGTAGTGTATGTATCTCATTAGTAATGTGTCTGATAGTGTCATATCTGATTAGCAATATGTTATTGTGTCTGATTAGTAATGTGACTGATAGTGTATGCTGTAATGTATTGGATAAGTAATGTGACTGATCCCTTGGAAAAATAGACAATATTACAAATATTTATTTGCATATCCGTCCCTTTAAGCTGACTTTTTTGTGTTAAAATACATTCCACTGATTAAAACAGGATTCATATTGTATTGCAAAATTCATAAACATGAAAATGTCAAAGTTATATAAACCCACAACTGTGTACAGTATATCATAAACATGAGATGAAAATGTTTAAGTTATATAAACCCACAACTCTGTACAGTATACCATTAGCATGATATGAAAGTCGAAGTTATATAGACCTACAATTGTGCATGGTTTTAGCTGCATAAGTTCTTGTTTAGCCTCTCCATTATATATGATTAACGCCGTGCTGGTGAATGAATTGGTCAGCAGTTCAATGGAATCTCTGTTATGGGGCGTACGTAATGATTAACACTATGCTGGTGACTGAATTGGTCAGCAGTTCAATGGAATCTCTGTTATGGGGTGTACATAATGATTAACACTATGCTGGTGACTGATTTGGTCAGCAGTTCAATGGAATCTCTGTTATCGGGTGTATGTAATGATTAACACTGTGCTGGTGACTGATTTGGTCAGCAGCTCAATGGAATCTCTGTTATGGGATGGTTGAAAGATGCCACCTGTCGTTGAAGGGTTAATAAGACAACAAAAGTAAATATATCTTTGCACAGTGCAGTGCTTATGCATGGTAGATCAGCTTCTCAAGAACAAGTGCAACAAAACAGCTGAACTGTATTTCCTGAAAAAAATGCATACAAGCAACATCTGATTTCTTTTTTCAGTTCAGAATCCTTTAATTCATTTGGCAATTTCATCTGCTCCCTATTCAATTCGGTTTTCACTATAGTGAAGTTCTATCTCTAATTAAAAATCAATCACACATGTTAATATTTTAAAATGTAGGTAATGCAGACAAGAAGCAGGAGTCTCTTAAAGGGATTGATGCTCTATTTTCCAAATGGACTCTGTGGGAATCTACATCAAGTCTGTGTCTTCCCTCCTTTTATTCCTTGTAACTGCTATCCATTGAAACCATCATCTTGTGAAACTCAAACTTATTTGATAACCAAAATGTTTCCATATATATTTGATTCAACATATTCACAACACAAGTGCAGTAAAAAATATAGTATCAAACACCTTTGACTTTTAATAAGATGTCATGGATACTGGAGATCAGAGATCTTGTCTCAGATGTTGTCATGAAATAACCACATGCCATGATTGGTTTAAAAAATAACCACATGCCATGATTGGTTTAAAAAATAACCACATGCCAAGATGGGTCTAAAATATAATAATTTCTTTTGAGGAAACAAAAATGAAATTACTGAGTTGGCACCATTCACAGAAGTTTCTGAGATAAACTGGATTGTATAAATTACATTAATACTAATATGTGTTATCATGCTAACAATCCACTGATTAAAATGCAAAGTCAAGACCTCAGACCTTAAGACCAGTTCACTGATTAAAACTTCAAATCAAGACCTCATACCTTGAGATCAATTATGACTGAAACCCCTAGGCCAAGATGTCAGGCCTTGAGATCAATGCCAGAGTGCTTACTATCAACTGATTAAAACCCAAAGTCAAGACCTCTTATCTGGAGATCAATGACAGACCACTTATTATCCACTCATTAATACCAAAGTCGTGGCCTGTGACCTTGAGACCAATATCAGATGACTTGCTGTCAACTTGTTTATGTCTCAAAGTTCTTCTGCATATGTATATGTCATTGTATTTCAGTGCTCAGTGAAGTACAAAAACGCCAGTAAATCAGGTTTTCAACCTCATTCACAATGGTATGGATATGTTGGTAGTCAAATCTGCATCATTTTCATTGAAGACAAGTTACATATCATTTGTTTTAATGAAAACCCCATGTCAAAGCCACAACTCATTCAGGACAAGTTACTGTCACATAATGTGTTTTAATGAAAACCCCATGTCAAAGCCATAAATCATTCATGACAAATTACTAACATATGATGCATTTAAATGAAAATCTCATGTCAAAGTCACAATTCATGCAGGACAAATTACTATCACATGATGTGTTTTAATGAAAACCCTATGTCAAAGCAACAATTCATTCAGGACAAATTACTATCACATGATGTGTTTTAATGAAAACCCTATGTCAAAGCAACAATTCATTCAGGACAAATTACTAACACATGATGTGTTTTATGAAAACCCCATGTCAAAGCCAACATTCACTCAGGACAAGTTACTATAACATGATGTACTTTAATGAAAACCCCATGTCAAAGCCACCATTCACTCAAGAGGATTTGTATAGTAACAAGATGTTGCAGAGATGGCCATGATGGAGGTCAATTAGCATTATTTTTTATCAAGTTTGTAGCCAATCCAAGATACTTAATTAATAGAATTTGAATAAAAATTTAAAGATCGTCACAGCTGCTCTGTGTGATGGTGGATTAGCAAATTTGCTTGAAGTCTGTTCAGCAGTTTTTGCGAAGAATTTACTTCAGTAATGATGGCCATATTTGATTGTGTATCATAAAAACTGAAAGACCAGCATGCTAGGTTGCTCAGTTAAAATTGGCTGAAAATGATCTGCTGTTTTTTTTAAAGAACTTTAAAAAGGCAAATATATATTACTTTTGTCCTGTGAAACCAACATTCTAATTTTTGGTGTGTACAGTATTAGAGAAACTCATATCATCTTTTACTTATCAGTTATGTGCATGCCACACTGCTGTTTCCACCTCTCCCTAACCAGACAAGACAGCACCTGTTGCTAATGAGGTGTCTGTACAGAAGTATACATTTTAAATACAACAATCGCTTTGATAGGGCTGACACTGATGTTTTAATTACTAATCTGAATGTAAAAAAGAAGATAAATCTAGATTTTATTATTGCATGATTGGTCCTCCTCCCTGTCCTGGGCTCAGCAGAATAGAGGTCTGCATCTGCCATTACAAAACTAAAACTGGTCAAATAAGGGTCCAATGATGAACTGTGGGAGATAACTCCAGTTCAAAATAATAACTGCCTTCAGCATTCTCTAAGTCTTTGTTGAAGATAGAAGGAGACTGATCTGAAACAGATAAAAACACCGATCATAAGAGATGAGAATTTGATCAATTATAAGACACAAGTATTTGTCTCCTTCAGCCATTAAACATTCTCTTAAGTAGTTTCTCAATAATTTTCAACAATAATTTTATATCTAGCCCTGAGATACCACAGCAGATAATACAGGCCAGACGATTGTGCACATGTTCCCTGAAATGATATTTGTTTAAAAATAAGATGAAACATCTATAACAGTTAATGTAATATGGTCTTTATCACAAAATCAAACCATGCCTGGTATAGTCTGTTTCATTAAATGGAAACCATGCCTAGTATACTCTATTTCATGAAATGCAGACTGGTATAGTCTATTTCATGAAATGCAAACCATGCCTGGTATAGACTAGTTCATGAAATGCAAACCATGCCTGGTATAGTCTATTTCATGAAATGCAAACCATGCCTGGTATAGTCTCTTTCATGAAATGCAAACCATGCCTGGTATAGTCTCTTTCATGAAATGCAAACCATGCCTGGTATAGTCTATTTCATGAAATGCAACCATGCCTGGTATAGACTATTTCATGAAATGCAGACTGTGCCTGATATAGCCTTTTCAGGAAATACAAGCCATGCCTGGTACTTACTGGATTAACCATGTCAGGTAAACACAAGTTTACACAATCACAAATTACTGACCCTGATCATGGCATTGTACTACATGGAAAGTCAAATATCCAAATGTTGGATGAGTAAACTTCACTCTCTATATTTCTGATCCACTGTATGCCAAAACTTCATTAAATATTTTATGCCACAAACATATTAAATTTACTGGATATCACACCAGAATGGAATCAATTCCACAGCTCACCCTGAGAAAGCTTTTAGCAGTTTCCAACATAAAGTATGTGTGCATGTATAAAGCTATGTTGTCATCAGCTAAACACAAATATTTACACAATGATGGTAAAGCATCAAATGTAGGTCACAGTGACCATTTTTAGTAGTAAAATGTAACAGAGATGCATCCCATTCTGAAAGTTTTATCATTCTAATATGAATTTTACCAACATTAACACATTAATTCATATTAACACAAAATTTCAAATAGAAATTAGTGAAGCATGAAATACATTTTACAAAGACCTCTTTTTGCATTAAGAGTGTAGTATTTACCAATCTGCATTCCCACATGAAGTTTCACAAATCTGGCAACCATAATCTAAGATAGTACAATGTGAAATGTAGGTCAGTGACCTTATTTTGTTGTAATGGTTGGTTCTAAAATAGATAAATAACCTTATTTTGTTGTAATGGTTGGTTCTAAAATAGATAAATACAACAATACAGTTCAATGATTCTAGTATTTAACAGTGTTTGTGAAATAAACCTCAAACGTAATTTAACCTAAGTCAGTGAAGCAAGAAGTGAGGCTCATAGTGACTGACTTTTGAGATGAAGGCATAGTATTCATCAAGATGCATGCCCCCCCCCCCAAGTTTCAAGTTTTTAGGTATAACTGTATGCATACTGTGTGGTCATGAGATTTACATAAAATCTGACCAAGATTGTGCAAATAATGTAATGCATATGTATAAATTTTAGCCCCCTTAGCCACCTCCCTAGTCAATGGGTACTATGAAACCCAATCCATACTGTCGCCTAGGGCCAAATGAAAAAGAAGGACTAAGATGCATCAAGGCTTTAGATATGTATATGCTTTGATATGTCTGGATGCAGATGCTGGGCAGGAGCAGGTGTTCTCCTCTACCTTGCAGCAACAAGCTGGTATGACATCAATAAATGGGAAAATGTGATTTTTGTGTCAATTTTCCAGGATATTCCTCGAAAATCCAGGATATATCACATGCATGGATTCACATGAATTTACTGTTACTACTACTGTATTACAATTTATTTTGTCATGATAGTGCCATTACTTACTTGTTCTAAACTGGGGCAGGCCACAATCTGTCGGTCCTCCTCTGTGTAGTGCTCAGTCAAGATAGTCATCATCTGCTGAAACCGCTGCTGTACATTCACCTGGAATGACAAGATGACAATCAATGCCTTGACAACAACCTAAAAATGCACTAATATAAAACAACAGCAATATTCCAGAATTTAGCACTAATCTCAATATGAATGTTAAATTGGAACAGTGGTGCTGAAAATGGTATCAAACATTTGGCAAAATCCCAGGCTTACAATCAGGGTAACAATTCTAACACAGAATTAACTGTCATGATAGACTTGCTACTTGGAGTATAGCAAAGGACTATATGACTTTTTTTGAAAAGTACAACCCTCTCCTTTCAACCAGCATTGAAACAAGACCTGTTTCCAGAAACAACCTGATCAAGGCATTCCAATTTGTTTTGCAAAACAGTAGCTTATCTTTACAGGAAAAGAACTATCAAAAAATTTAAATAATTTTTAAGTCTGATAGGTGGTCTTTTAATTAGGGCTTCGATACCTGATCCGATACACAATCAGGGACTTGGACTTTGGGGGTATTTAGAACTTCCCCTTCAGAAAGCCACTACAATGAAACAAATGAATAAAGACTACCTCAGATAAATAAAACCCACTCTTTAGTATACCACCAAATTATCCTCTAATCCATTCAAACTCAAATTCTGTCGTCTTTAGACCCAAATACCAGATCTTGTACAATCAGAAACCAAATTTCATTCTACCTTCAGGCACAAGTATGTCCTCTTTTAGATGCTTCAAACTGTCTATAGTGCCAATATAAGTTATCTAATCCTAAATCACTACCTTAGTTATTGATTCATATCAAGACTTGAAAGTTATCTATTTCTAAACCACTACCTTATTTACTGATCTCCATCAATAAATCAAAGTTATCTATTCCTAAATCACTACCTTAGTTTTTGATCTCCATCAATACTTCAAAGTTATCTAATCTTAATCACTACCTTAGTTACTGATCCTGATCAATACTTCAAGTTATCTATTCCTAAATCACTACCTTAGTTATTGATCCCCATCAAGACTTCAAAGTTATCTAATCCCAACTCACCACCTTAGTTATAGATCCCCATCAATACTTCAAAGTTATCTAATCCCAAATCATTAACCTTAGTTATTGATTCCCATCAATAATTCAAAATTGTCATCTCCCAAATCACTTCCCTGGTTATCATTCCCCACCAAATAATCTGAAGCTGTCAACTCCCAAACCACTTCCTTGGTTATTAATTCTTACTAATACTCCAAAGTTGTCAACTCCCATATCACTACCTTGGTTATTAACACCCATCAATATTGCAAAGTTGTCTATTCCCAAATCTCCATCTTGTTTACCAGTATTTACCCCACTAATAATGCCAAGTTGTCTATTCCCAAACTACCAACATGGTTATTAAACCCCCCACCCATTACTTCCAAGTTGTCCGTTTTCAAATCACCATCTTGGTTATTAACCCTCACCAACAATGCCAAGTTGTCTATTCCCAAATCAACATCTTGCCTATTAACCCTGAACAATATGTTACCTTTGACAATTTGAAATGTCTTCTACCATTCCTCTCATTTTTGCAAGTAAATTCAATGAAACCTGGGCCTCATATTGTAGACATACATCCCTGTATACAGACAGTTTTAAAGATAGAAATGAGGTTAAAGCTGCAACTCTAACCATATACTGAATACAGCCCCAATTTATGTCACAGAAGTTACCATCATTCTCAAATCAATGAATTACATATAGAAAACTCTTCAAAACCTGATTTCATTACATTTTCAGATTCATTTTCCACATGTAACATCGTGTAATATCTTCAATTTGACAATCTGTTAATTTCCCAAGTTGTGCTGAAGCATGATCTGACTACAACATCTGGAAAAAAGTAATTCTATACTGTACTGTTGGCTGCTTTGTAACACTGGTATTAAGGGTAATGAAAGGGCTGATGAAGCAGCCATAGCTACCTTGCCATCACTTTTCTGAATGGAAGATCCCATATAGTAACTTTAGGTATGACATTAATCTGTTCAGTCTACTTGGCAAAATACCCAGACAGAAAACTCTCATGTAAGTTTCAGAACATCCAACCTATTAGTGAAGAGCGGCATCATTCAAATAGAACAAATAGCGGAGATGAGGTAGCATTCTGTTGTCTGAATATAGAACACACATATCAAACACATCCATGTTTCCTACATGGTGAACCTCAACCAGATTGTGTACTTTGCTCGTGTTCACTTACAGCACAGCAAATTCTAGCAAATGCACATTTCCTAAATGGTGAACCTCAGTGTGCACTTACAGTGGAGTACATTCTGTCCACCCTGTGAGACATTTGCTCTATGTAAGCTTGATAAAGAAGCTTTCTGATGATTATCGCAAGGCAAAATATTGGACTCTTCAGGACCATGCAGTTTATATAACAAATTTTGACCCAATATTTTAATAAATGTACCTATTTTATCTCTATTAAAGAATATCAACAAATTGACCTTTTGCATTTTAATCATTCATCAAACTAGTTTTGTTTTATTTGGAAGTGTTTGTCTTCCCCAAGATCTGTGTAGTTTTTAATCTGTATATTTTTACAGAAATATTTTTATATAGAACCATAATGTCTGGACTGTCCTCTTATGCTGCAAAATCCCCATACCAACATGTATATAACATAATTAATTGGGAGTCACTGTACATCAGAAAAGTATATTTCTCTATTTATCTACTCATTCATCATTCTGTCAATAAAACTCATTCTCTTTCCCCTGGGAAGGTATAATGAAATCTCTACTGTTTATAAAACTTTTTCTCTTTCCTGTGACAAAGGTATACTGAAATCTCCACTGTCAATAAAACTCATTCTCTTTATCCTGACAATAGTACACTGAAATCTCCACTGTCAATAAAACTCATTACTTTTGCCCTGACATAGGTATACTGAAATCTCCACTGTCAATAAAACTCATTATTTTTGCCCTGACATAGGTATACTGAAATCTCCAATGTCAATAAAACTCATTCCCTTTCCCTTGACAAAGGTATACTGAAATCTACACTGTCAATAAAACTCATTCTCTTTTCCACAACAAAGGTATACTGAAATCTCCACTGTCAATAAAACTCATTACTTTTGCCCTGACATAGGTATACTGAAATCTCCACTGTCAATAAAACTCATTATTTTTGCCCTGACATAGGTATACTGAAATCTCCAATGTCAATAAAACTCATTCCCTTTCCCTTGACAAAGGTATACTGAAATCTACACTGTCAATAAAACTCATTCTCTTTCCCACAACAAAGGTATACTGAAATCTCCACTGCCAATAAAATTCATTATCTTTCCTGTGACAAAGGTATACTGAAATTTACACTGTCAATAAAACTCATCTTTCCCATGACAAAGGTATACTGAAATCTCCATTGTCAATAAAATTCATTATCGTTCCCGTGACAAAGGTAAACTGAAATCTACACTGTCAATAAAACTCATTCTCTTTCCCCTGACAAAGGTATAGTGAAATCTCCACCATCAATAAAACTCATTCTCTTTCCCCTGATAAAGGTATACTGAAATCTCCACTGTCAATAAAACTCATTCTCTTTCCCCTGACAAGTGTATCTCTACTCTTGCTCTTACCATTTAGGCATTGTTGTTATTGTGTGTGTGTGTGTGTGTGTGTGTGTGTGTGTGTGTGTCCATGTATATGTAGGACTGTGTATGAGTATGCATCCATGCATACATATGAATGTCTGTGCCTTTGTGTATGTATATGAATAAACAGTACACAAGTACAATCCTGGTTAACAGTGTCAATTAAAAATTAAGTTTTGCAAATATAACACTTGTGCTAGGGTGTATCAAATGGACATTCTTGCATAATTTGGATGGTACTAGCTATTTAAAGGTTTGTAATTTTGTGCCATGTGCTCTTTTGAAAAAAAAATGTCAGGTGTTTTTGATAACAATTGCAATACTTGTCAACTGGAGTGGCACATGAGTAACAGACATCTCTAGGTAAATATGGAAGACAGTGGCACATGAGTAACACATCTCTGGGTAAATATGGAAGACAGTGGCACATGAGTAACAGACATCTCTATGTAAATATGGAAGACAACGGCACATGAGTAACAGACTTCTCAAGGTAAATATGGCAGGAAGGCAGTGTTACATGAATAACAGACATCTCCAGGTAAATATGGAAGGAAGGCAGTGTCACATGAATAACAGACATCTCTAGGTAAGTATGGAAGGAAGGCAGTGTTGTGTGAGTAACTGAAATCTCTAGGTAAATATGGATGGAAGGCAGTGTCACATGAATAACAGACATCTCTAGGTAAATACGGAAGGAAGGAAGTGGCACACGAGTAACCGACATCTCTAGGTCAATATGGAAGACAGTGCCACATGAGTAACAGACATCTCTAGGTAAACATGGAAGACAGTGTTACATGAGTAACAGACTCCTCTAGGTAAATATGGAAGGAAGGCAGTGTCACATAAGTAATCGACTTCTCTACGTAAATACAGAAGGAGGACAGTGGCACGAGTAACAGACATCTCTAGGTAAATATGGAAGGAAGGCAGTGGTTCATGAGTAACAGACATCTCCAGGTAAATATGGAAGGAAGGCAGTGTCACATGAATAACAGACATCTCTAGGTAAATATGGAAGGAAGGCAGTGACACATGAGTAACTGACATCTCTAGGTAAATATGGAAGGAAGGCAGTGGCACATGTGTAACAGACATCTCTAGGTAAATATGGAAGGCAGTGGTTCATGAGCAGCATACACCTCTAGGAAAATATGGAAGAAAGGCAGATTCACATAAACAGAATCATCTCTAGGAAAATATGGAAGACAGTGCCACATCAGTAACAGACATCTCTAGGTAAATATGGAAGGAAGGCAGTGTCACATGAGCAACATACACCTCTAGGAAAATATGGAAGGAAGACAGTGTCACATGAGTAACAGAAACCTATAGGTAAATATGGAAGGAAGGCAGTGTAACACTAGTAACAGACACCTAAAGGTATATATGGAAAGAATGTAGTGTCACATGAGTAACAGACACCTAAAGGTAAATGTGGAAGGAAGGTATGGTCTAGTTCTTGGTGGTCATTATTAACTATACACAGCCCTGAATCTGACATCTCTAGGAATATATAGGAAGTCAGGGTCCACTTTGTAGGTGGATATTATTAATTATACATATTCCTGAAGCTGACATCTTTAAGCAAAGATGGGAGCATGACAGTGTCAAATTGTATGTGGATATTATTAACTATACACTGACCTGAAGCATGCATCTCATGGTAGATATGTGAGAAAGACATTATCTAGTTGTAGGTGGACACACACAGACCTGAAGCGTGCATCTCATGGTAGATATGTGAGAAAGACATTATCTAGTTGTAGGCAGACACACACAGACCTGAAGCATACATCTCATGGTAGATATATGAGAAAGTCCTTATCTAGTTGTAGGTGGACACACACAGACCTGATGCATACATCTCATGGTAGATATGGGAGAAAGTCCTTATCTAGTTGTAGGTGGACTCACACAGACCTGAAGCATGCATCTCATGGTAGATATATGAGAAAGTCCTTATCTAGTTGTAGGTGGACACACACTGACCTGAAGCATACATCTCATGGTAGATATGGGAGAAAGACATTGTCCAGTTGTAGGTGGACATTATTACATTATTAACTACACATAATCCTAAAGCAGATTACATTTGTAAAACTGTTTTATATCTACTCCAGAAATCAGCACTGTGAAACAATTTGGTTCTGGATATCTTGCAAAACTAATAAATAAAAAACATCATGCAAGAATAACAATGAAGCAGTTTATAAAGTTAAAAAATTTGCTGACACAATAAGGAAGGAAATTAAACCTCAGACTCGGCATATGGATTCACAATCTTCCCTCAAATTCTGGCGAATACATTATAACTACCCTTTCTGTGTATATTTAAATATTCCATGCAAACTGACCTTGATTTGTTTGAAGAGGATCATTTCTGTATATATTTAAATATTCCATTCAAACTGACCTTGATGGGCTTGAAGAGAATCATTTCTGTATATATTTAAATATTCCATTCAAACTGACCTTGATGGGCTTGAAGAGGATCATTTCTGTGTATATTTAAATATTCCATTCAAACTGACCTTGATCCATTCAAACTGACCTTGATGGGCTTGAAGAGGATCATTTCTGTATATATTTAAATATTCCATTCAAACTGACCTTGATGGGCTTGAAGAGGATCATTTCTGTATATATTTAAATATTCCCTTCAAACTGACCTTGATGGGCTTGAAGAGGATCATTTTTGTGAATATTTAAATATTCCATTAAAACTGACCTTGATGGGCTTGAAGAGGATCATTTTTGTGAATATTTAAATATTCCATTCAAACTGACCTTGATGGGCTTGAAGAGAATCATTTCTGTATATATTTAAATATTCCATTCAAACTGACCTTGATGGGCTTGAAGAGGATCATTTCTGTGTATATTTAAATATTCCATTCAAACTGACCTTGATCCATTCAAACTGACCTTGATGGGCTTGAAGAGGATCATTTCTGTATATATTTAAATATTCTATTCAAACTGACCTTGATGGGCTTGAAGAGGATCATTTCTGTATATATTTAAATATTCCCTTCAAACTGACCTTGATGGGCTTGAAGAGGATCATTTTTGTGAATATTTAAATATTCCATTCAAACTGACCTTGATGGGCTTGAAGAGGATCATTTCTGTATATATTTAAATATCCCATTCAAACTGACCTTGATGGGCTTGAAGAGGATCATTTTTGTGTATATTTAAATATTCCATTCAAACTGACCTTGATGGGCTTGAAGAGTATCATTTCTGTATATATTTAAATATCCCATTCAAACTGACCTTGATGGGCTTGAAGAGGATCATTTATGTGTATATTTAAATATTCCATTCAAACCGACCTTGATGGGCTTGAAGAGGATCATTTCTGTATATGTTTAAATATTCCATTCAAACTGACCTTGATGGGCTTGAAGAGGATCATTTCTGTATATATTTAAATATTCCATTCAAACTGACCTTGATGGGCTTGAAGAGGATCATTTCTGTATATATTTAAATATCCCATTCAAACTGACCTTGATGGGCTTGAAGAGGATCATTTTTGTGTATATTTAAATATTCTATTCAAACTGACCTTGATGGGCTTGAAGAGGATCATTTCTGTATATATTTAAATATTCCATTCAAACTGACCTTGATGGGCTTGAAGAGGATCATTTCTGTATATATTTAAATATTCCATTCAAACTGACCTTGATCCATGCAAACTGACCTTGATCCATGCAAACTGACCTTGATGGGCTTGAAGAGGATCATTTCTGTGTCTCTGTTGGCTAGGTAGAGTGACATGCTGCGCCTCACTACAACCAGCTTAGTCTTCATGATTTTGTATGTCTCTGCCACATTGTCATGCACCTTTTCTGGGGTGGCAAATGGCTGCTGACGTAACGTTACTTGTCTGATTTCTTCTTCTGACATCATACTGATGATGACACTGGCCTGAAGAAACATTTAGGCTTTTGTTAGTAGTTGTTACAAGATACATTCCATTACAAGATACAGTCTCTGAGGTTTGTTGCTAGTTGTTACAAGATATAGTCTTTGAAGCTTCTTACTAATTGTTACAAGATAACAGTCTCTGAGGTTTGTTACTAGTTGTTAAAATATAAAGTCTCTGAGGTTTGTTACAAGTTGTTACAAGATAGTCTCTGAGGTTTGCTACTAGTTGTTACAAGATACAGCCTTCTTTCCATTTTGTGTACTATTCCTAACTCATCTGACCATAAAGTTTGATGGAGTGATGCAGTACATGCAGATTTTAGCACTGTTAACAATGTAGTACAGAAGACTAACTTCACAGAAAAACAAAATGAAAGTTGTTGTGGGTTTAATGCCATATTCCAGTACATGATTGGCTATTTGCTGCAGCCAGTTTATCAGGTCGAGGAAGAACTCGGGCAAACCCCAGGAAGACCCACATGAAGCTACTGGTAACTTTTTTAGCATTTCTTTTCACCAAAACTTGTGATTAACACCTGCAAAAAGTCATACAGATGTCATTAACACCTGCAAAAAGTCATACAGATGTCATTAACACCTGCAAAAAGTCATACAGATGTCATTAACACCTGCAGAAAGTCATAGATGTCATTAACACCTGCAAAAAGTCATAGATTGCCATTAACACCTGCAAAAAGTCATATAGATTGTCATTAACACCTGCAAAAAAGTCATACAGATTGTCATTAACTCCTGCAAAAAGTCATACAGATTGTCATTAACACCTGCAAAAAGGTCATAGAGATTGTCATTAACACCTGCAAAAAGTCATACAGATGTCATTAACACCTGCAAAAAGTCATACAGATTGTCATTAACACCTGCAAAAAGTCATACAGATGTCATTAACACCTGCAAAAAGTTATACAGATGTCATTAACACCTGCAAAATGTCATAGATTGTCATTAACACCTGTAAAAAGTCATACAGATTGTCATTAACACCTGCAAAAAGTCATACAGATTGTCATTAACTCCTGCATAAAGTCATACAGATTGTCATTAACACCTGCAAAAAGGTCATAGAGATTGTCATTAACACCTGCAAAAAGGTCATAGAGATTGTCATTAACACCTGCAAAAAGTCATACAGATGTCATTGACACCTGCAAAAAGTCATACAGATTGTCATTAACACCTGCAAAAAGTCATACAGATGTCATTAACACCTGCAAAAAGTTATACAGATGTCATTAACACCTGCAAAATGTCATAGATTGTCATTAACACCTGCAAAAAATCATACAGATTGTCATTAACACCTGCAAAAAGGTCATACAGATCTATTAGCAATAAGAGAATCCAGGTGCACTGGTTCCAATATTGTGCTAAACAGAAAGGGTCACCCTCACTGATGCTCTTTGACTGGGAAGACAACTGTCGAGAACATTTTCAGGATACTGAAAGGCCCGGTAGATTTATTATGTTGAGAACAACAAATTAAAACATGAGGGCATTTTTGCAAGTTTTTCCTTTTAAGTGGGAAATGACATCATAGGACTGATTACTTACTTTATATTAATTTATTTTCAAAAGATTAAATGTTTAAACTTTCATTGTTTTGCAATGTATAACATATTTATCAGCTTTTCATGGATTGGGAAAGGTTTTCTATTGTTATTACAGACTGATCACTGACCAAAGTGTCTTTAAACTTGAAATTCATGAAAACTAGTAGCCCATGAAAAATGGTAGCCAAAGAAAACTGGTAGCCCATGAAAACTAGTAGCCAATGAAAAATGGTAGCCAAAGAAAACTGGTAGCCCATGAAAACTAGTAGCCCATGAACAAAACATTGTGGCCTATAATGACATCTCAATCCTCTCCATACATTAATATATTGGGAGCTTATTCACGACTGCAAACATGATCTTGACTTAAAGAAAAAGTCCATGTTGTATTTTATTATTACATGTATTATGCAGCAGACAGGTTTTATAAAATCTCTACACTGTTAGTGTCTTCCAACATTTAAAATGGTATGCAAAATCTCCACACTAGAAAGAAATAAATCATTTGCAAGTACCATATTTTCACTGACAATGTCTTCCAACATTTAAAATGGTATGCGACATCACAAAGTCAGTTTGTTCACAATAGCTACATGTACGACACAGATGAACCTCCGATTCTTCTGTGTTGAACAACAATACTATTTATTTGCTTGTCAGATATTCATGATGCTGAAGATAAAATAAGAACTAGTGTTTTATAATTTTCAGCCCAAATAATGCATGATTTTTCTGTTTATAAGTGACAGTTCCAGTGATCACATAATCATCTTTTTCTTTCACTCATGTTGGAAATGATCAGAACCTCAAGTCCCAGATTAATTATTAAAAGCATATATAACAAGGTTTATTCTGGTTCAATTATTTATTTTATTGAAATATTTCACCTGAACATTTTTAGCGGCGTTGCATACAGTAAGGTAGTAAACATAAACTGACCTCATGAAACAATGAACCCATCAGAGATTCTTCAACAACATGGTGGTGCCAAAAACATTTAAAGATGGGCTAGATTTTTCAAAAAATCTGACCTGAAATATTTCCATATGTATATGGTCTTTTTTAACTTTATCAAGAACTTCTGTATTTAATAAAATTAATGTCAGTAAAATTTGCAGGTAAATATTTTTGTGGACTTAAATCTCTGAGTAATTTCATTTATGAATGAAAATGATCTCCTGAAATGTGTAAAGGACTGTGAGATTGAAACATAATTTACTAAGTGAAATTTATCAAAAATCCAAAACAAATGATATTGTATATGTTCACTTACATGTCAGGCTTGATTGCAAACAACACAGACCATAATCTGCCACTGCATAATATGCTGGCAGATCACTGTCGATGCAGTTGGACCTGACTTACAAGCGAGTACATACGGTAGCAAAACTTCACCATTTTACACCAACTTCAGTGGGAAACTTTTCCACAAATTAAAAACCTGATTTGCTGACATTCAAGAGTAATGAAAATTTTTGCAAAAATTTATTACTATGGAAATTTACAACAGACTTATTTCATCCGATTGCTTTCTTCATCTGGAGAGGACATTGGCCATATGGGGATGCCTTCCGCAATACGAAAAAGATAGTACCATATTATACACTTTATTATATGGATCATATGAAATAAATATTGCAGAAGAATTACTGAAGCATAAACAAAGTTGTCTGACATATAATGCTACTGTATATGTACATGCAACAGATTCAGCTATGAATGCATGCTATAAACCAATGGTAAGTTTTTTAGAGCATCAGAAAAGTTGGGATGTCAGCATAGCTTTTGCTTTGACAGGACACATTGTGTAACATCATACGCTCTGTTCAATTGGAAATTTGTACTAAATTTATTTACAATACTGAAAAACAAGTTAGAAGAAAGAACTGCAATCACTGATTATAACAAATTTATAATACAACAAATGCTTAGGATGTGCATCGTATATAAAAAAAATCCCACCACCAGTGGTACTGTCAAACCAGTCCTGAAAGACCACTGCTTTGAGGGACCACCATTCTTGAGAGATCATGTGTTTGCAGGCTGAAGGGGTGGTCTTTCAAGACAGTTTCTATCATAAATATATTTGGCAAGTATATATGGCAATAAAACTTCACCATTTTAGACCGACTCCACTTGGAAACTTCTTCCACAAATTACAAAACTGACTTGCTGTCTTTCATGAGTAATTAAAAGTTTTGTGAAATTTATTACTATGGAAATTTATAAGAGAATTATTACATTTGAAACAAAATAGATCAATACATGAAAGATAAAAATTTCTACAAATGCTACAACCCATTTTTCACGTGAAAAGGACAATAACCAAATGTAGACTCACTTTTTGTAGCATTGTGTTAAAATACACTTTTCTAATTTTATTATATGGATGATATGAAATAAATATTGCAGAAGAATTATCGAAGCATAGACAAAAAGTTGTCTACCATAACATAAAAAAACTCAATGCATGCTATAATCCATCAGTAAATATTTAGAGCATCAGCAAAGTTGGGATGTCAGCATAGGTTTTTGCTTTGACAGGACACATAGTGTAACATCATATGCTCTGTTCAATTGGAAATTTGTACTAATTTTATTTACAATACTGAAAACAAAGTTAGAAGAAAGAATTGCAATCACTGATTACAAGAAACTGTATAATGCAGCAAATGCTTATGCCGTGCAACATATAAGATAGAACAAGAAAACAACCAACAGTGATACTGTCAAACCTGTCCTGAAAGACCACTATTTTGAGGGACCACCTGTCTTGAAAGAACATGTTTTGAGGGTAGAAGGGATGGTTTTTTAAGATGGGTTCTATCATACATGTAAATGGCTTGTGGCAAACCATGAATACAGTAAATTCATTTGTATTCTCACGATAACCATCTTTGCTGCAAATGGATTGTCACATCTAAATACCAACTTACACAACTACATGTCACTGAGTCTGAGAAATAACAAACACAATGCTCAGAAAATTAACTCAGTGCAATGTAAGCACAAATTAATGAACCATTAAATATGGGTCATAGTAACATAGTTTTCACCAACAGCTGTATTATTCCTTATGATATATATGTCACAGTTATGTGAATCTGTAGGGAAAAGTAACTGGATAAAATAGCTACATGCAAGGTCAACCCAAATTACCAGACTGTGAAATAAGCAAGTGAAAAAATTTCAGAGAAAAAGGTTTAGTACTTGAAAATAACTCTCATAAATACCAACTTGTGTAACTCTACAAGCAATTGTATTTGATAAAACTGTCTAAATTCAAATCCTAACCTAGAAAAATTGGGATAAATGCAAAGGCAAGCACAAAACATGGAACCATTAAATATAAGTCACAGTGACATAGGTTTCATTCAAGGCTGTAGTACACTTGAATGGAATATACCAAGTTATATGACTCTATAGGCAATAGTGAATGAGTATAGCTATAAACCAAGGTTAACCCAAAATCACTGGACCATGAAATATATTTGTCAGTGAGCCAGTTTTCACTAAAAGCTGTAATGCTCCACATTACAATCTAAATACTGGCAATAGCATGTGAGAAAATGACCTAAATGTAAACCCAAACTAAGATAACATTGTTCATATGACAACTGGGAGTAGCTTTTTCAAGAACTTTTTAACTTTTAAAAAACAAATTCCCAAAGTAGTATTTTCTAATCAAATTTCAACTCTCCTAATATATTACTTTACCACTAAATAATCAGGTACAAAAGTTGAGAAATCACATGCAATTCATTAATGTGTTACTACAGAATATTTATGCTACTCCACCTAATAACCACTAAAGGTGTGTCAACGGGTACCTGGGTACTCAGGTACCCATACATTGATAATTACCTGGGTATGAAAATTAGCTATAGGGTACCCATTCAGTTCAGCTTAAAAAAAAAACAAAAAAAGTTTCTGAGTTCAGATCAAAGATTACATCTAGCGATGTCAGGCGCGGGCAAGACACAAAATAACGAGTACAGTTCAAGGCTCGTGTCATGTGACATTGATCGCTCATAGACCTCCGTCTACAGATCTTCATACTGTCAACATGTATGACTACATGGCTAAGTATTCAAACAATTTCCTTATTTTATATTAAGAATAACTGTACATTACATGTTTCGAAGAAAACAGATGGGTTTCTTGAATTTTGAACCATGTGTCACAGATTAATTACAGCGTTATAAATACTTAGGTGGCAACCAGTCCATATTGAAAAACATGGCGCCAAATATCATTTATTGAAACAGGCTTTATTGATGTGACTCGTAGATGTTATAAGACTGAAAAATGTTACAGAGGGATTTTTTTAAACTCAAGAAAATGTTGCATCAGGAAAAGGGCAAATCAATTGCGCTTTACAAATTTTGAAAGAGGAATTTTACCATGATATAATACAGCATTCAGAATTTGTGGACTTGACTTTACTACCTTTGAGCAAAAGCCAAACATGTAGACTATCAAAGTGATATAAATAATTTATCAATTTGCTTTCTGTCTGCATTCTTGTACTCATTCACATGGATTTATCTGATTTATGACAAGAATTTTAACTACTGTAACTGCAGATCTAAGCAAGTAGCAGAAGTAAATTTTAATAAATACACTTTTTTCATATGGTTTTCTGTAATTACGGCATGTAATATATACATCACTCTTTCTATGTTCAGATTGCATATTAGTAATACCTATGCTTATACCTCTCGGGGGGGGGGGGGTATGGCATGTATGAACTTGTTTTAATATCATTTCCCTTTGATCGAGTACCTGGGTAATTGATCATTAGGACTGTCAGGTACCTGGTTGACTTTTTTTAAAAATCTTGATATCTCTAGTAACCAACCATGTTGTGACATTTGATCCACACATTTAGTGTGCCACTACAGAATATGGATGATGCTCCACCTGGTTACCACCCATCTTGTGACATCTGAGGTACCCATTTTTATCTGAAGTTAAAAGTTTTTTATTTATTCATTATTTTTAGGTAATACATAAATAATTTCAATAAGAGATCCTTTTTAATGTCTGTGTGTGTGTGTGTGTTTTGGATTTTTAACACAGTTTTAACAATTTTTCAGTCATATCGCTGTAACTCCGCAGTGTGGCAGTTTATAGTGATGTCTAGCACTGGGGTATCATGCCACAGACATGCAGCATCATGTCCCATGCACTTAGATTATCCTAACACCAGGTTGACCAGCCCTAACACTAACCTCTTAATGCTGAGTGCCAAGCGAGGCAGCTGCTAGTACCATTTTTATAAGTCTTTGGTATGACTCAGTTGGGGTTCAAACCCGCATCCAAGGCGGGCGCTTTAACCGCTTAGGCCTTCAGAGTTGTTTTTAATAATATATAGATTACTCTTTTTATACTCAGATTGCACTTTTTTTGCCACTCATGTTAGTAATAATTATGCTTATACCTCTCACGGGTTAATATGTATGAACTTACAATGAAGCAGTTCAGGTTCACATATAATTTCCCTTTGATTGGATACCCAGGAAATGGATCATTAGGATCTATGGGTATCCAAGTGACTTTTCCTAAAATTTTGACATCTTTAATGGCAACTCAGTAAAACATAATGTAAAAATCTGGACTTTCAGGTATTGTCTAAATGAAATATGAGACCTGAACATGGCTCTATTGGATCCATGAAGAAGCATAATGAACTATTTCAGAAAAACTCTGATGTCAATGCATAGTTGCAAGTCCAAGACACCAGCCATTACAAACAAGAGTTCCCCATAATAATGTGTTGTACTTATGAACTATCCTAAATGTGAATTTTAAAAAATTTCAAACAAAATCTTGACAGCGCCTTTGATCATTTTGCTGCATATGCTAAGGCATGATGATCAAAGAACTTTAATTCAGAAGCTGACACTGGTTAATATACAAATAAACATGTACACAGGTCTTAATACTGTTTTTTCTTGTCTAACTTTCAAAACAGGAGAGACAAACATGTAACTTATCTGACTGACCCTCAGACGGAAATGAGCTACATAATTATGTCATCAGAGTTTTCTGAATGGAACACAATATATACATCATAGGGTCTATATCTCAAGATTGTCTCCAAGTCCTGTTATGGCACTGACATGCCTTACATGCCAGACACATGCTTGTTTTATGGCACTAACATGCCAGACAGGTGCTTGTTTTTATGGCACTGACATACCTTACATGCCAGACAGATGCTTCTTTTATCGCACTAACATGCCAGACAGGTACTGGTTTTATGGCACTGACATGCCTTATAGTGTACATGCCAGACAAGTGCTTGTTTTACGGCATTAATATGCCAGACAGATGCTGGTTTTATGGCACTGACATGCCTTATAGTGTACATGCCAGACAAGTGCTTGTTTTATGGCACTAACATACCAGACATGTGCTTGTTTTATGGCACTAACATGCCAGACTGGTGCATGTTTTATGACACTAACATTCCTTATATGCCAGACAGGTGCCTGGGATTAGACCATCCTTACCCACCACTGTGAGGCATTTTGCTATTACCATCAACTGGTATAACAATCATGGTAAATGAAACTAAAAGGCTCAAAACCATCAACTAGTATAAAAATCATGGTAAATGAAACTAAAAGGCTCAAAATCATCAACTAGTATAACAATCATGGTAAATGAAACTAAAAGGCTCAAAACCATCAACCAGTATAACAATCATGGTAAATGAAACTAAAAGACTCAAAACCATCAACCAGTACAGCAATCATGGTAAATGAAACTAAAAGACTCAAAACCTTCAACCAGTATAGCAATCATGGTAAATGAAACTAAAAGACTCAAAACCATCAACTAGTATAGCAATCATGGTAAATGAAACTAAAAGGCTCAAAACCATCAACTAGTATAAGAATCATGGTAAATGAAACTAAAAGGCTCAAAACCATCAACCAGTATAGCAATCATGGTAAATGAAACTAAAAGGCTCAAAACCATCAACCAGTATAGCAATCATGGTAAATGAAACTAAAAGGCTCAAAACCATCAACCAGTATAACAATCATGATAAATGAAAATAAAAGGCTCAAAACCATCAACTAGTATAAGAATCATGGTAAATGAAACTAAAAGACTCAAAACCTTCAACTAGTATAGCAATCATGGTAAATGAAACTAAAAGACTCAAAACCTTCAACTAGTATAGCAATCATGGTAAATTAAACTAAAAGACTCAAAACCTTCAACTAGTATAGCAATTATGGTAAATGAAACTAAAAGACTCAAAACCTTCAACTAGTATAAGAATCATGGTAAATGAAACTAAAAGGCTCAAAACCATCAACTAGTATAGCAATCATGGTAAATGAAACTAAAAGGCTCAAAACCATCAACTAGTATAGCAGTAGCAATAAATGAAACTAAAAGGCTCAAAACCATCAACCAGTATAGCAATCATGGTAAATGAAACTAAAAGGCTCAAAACCATCAACCAGTATAGCTATCATGGTAAATGAAACTAAAAGACTCAAAACCATCAACTAGTATAACAATCATGGTAAATGAAACTAAAAGACTCAAAACCATCAACTAGTATAAGAAACATGGTAAATGAAACTAAAAGACTCAAAACCATCAACCAGTATAGCAATCATGGTAAATGAAACTAAAAGACTCAAAACCATCAACCAGTATAACAATCATGGTAAATGAAACTAAAAGGCTTAAACTGATAGATATCTGGCCTTGCTGCACCTAAAATCCCTTGAAACAAATAGAAAAGTGGTTGTATAATACAATCTTTATTTGGTTAAAATTGATAAAGAAATACCACAGAACTAACCACAAGTGCAAGATTGGCAGGATCTGTTAACCTGGCTGAAAATGTCAATGCATTTGACCTGAACAAAAAAAGGTCCCCACCATGCCTACTTGTAGTTCTTACCTCAGCAGTTGGTGAGAAAATGATATACCTTCCTGAGAATACCTGCCTGTCTGTAGTGCTAATCTCAGCTGAGTAACATGGCACACAAACACACCTGGATACTGTTTATGTAGGCTGACATGTGTAAGATGCTAGATTTTTGCATAACAAACAAAATAGTTAATAACTGGCAATATCTAGTCAGTATTGGCACTCCATTTTTAGAATTCAAACATCAATGTGTCAGTTTTATTTCACCTTGCACATTTCAATGGTAAAGAATGTTACATGACACCATCACTGATCCTCATTTTTAAAATTCAAACATGGTGATTACACAACTTGTGACGGTAAGCAATTTATACTGTCTATACTGTTGGATACTGTTGTCTCACTTTAAGTATATAGTGCTTGCAAGCTCACCCTCTTGCAGGTCTTGAGTACATTACCTGTATAAACACTACTATCTATTATGCCTACAATATCCACCAGCATACACATTACTATCTAGAATGCCTACAATATCCACCAGTATAAACTCCCCCTATTATCTATAATTCCTACAATATCTATCAGTATAAACTCCCCCTATTATCCATAATTCTTACAATATCCATCAGTATAAACTCCCCCTATTATCTATAATTCCTACAAGATCCATCAGTATAAACTCCCCCTATTATCTATTATTATCTCTAATTCCTACAATATCCACCAGTATAAACTCCCCCTATTATCTATAATTCCAACAGTATCCATCAGTATAAACTCCCCCCATTATCTATTATTATCTCTAATTCCTACAATATCCACCAGTATAAACTCCCCCTATCATCTATAATTCCTACAATATCCACAAGTATAAACTCCCCCTATTATCTATAATTCCTACACTATCTATCAGTATAAACTCCCCCTATTATCTATAATTCCTACAATATCCACCAGTATAAACTCCCCCTATTATCTATAATTCCTACAATATCCATCAGTATAAACTCCCCCTATTATCTATAATTCCTACACTATCTATCAGTATAAACTCCCCCATTATCTATAATTCCTACAATATCTATCAGTATAAACACTGTAAACTACAATGTCTACAATATCCACAATTGATGCCTAACATATCCACCAGTATAAACACTATTATCTATAACGTCCAACATATCCACCAGCATAAACACTATTATCTATAATGCCTAACATATCCACCAGTATAAACACTATTATCTATAATGCCCAACATATCCACCAGTATAAATACTATTATCTATAATGCCTAACATATCCACCAGCATAAACACTATTATCTATAATGCCTAACATATCCACCAGCATAAACACTATTATCTATAATGCCTAACATATCCACCAGTATAAACACTATTATCTATAATGCCCAACATATCCACCAGTATAAACACTATTATCTATAATGCCTAACATATCCACCAGTATAAACACTATTATCTATAATGCCCAACATATCCACCAGTATAAACACTATTATCTATAATGCCTAACATATCCACCAGTATAAACACTTTTATCTATAATGCCTAACATATCCACCAGTATAAATACTATTATCTATAATGCCTACAATATCCACCATTATAAACACTATTATCTATAATGCCTAACATATCCACCAGTATAAATACTATTATCTATAATGACTACAATCTCCACCAGTATAAACACTATTATCTATAATGCCTACAATATCCAACCATATAAACTCTATCAATAATGCCTACAATATCCACCAGTATAAACACCATTATCTATAACGCCTAACATACCCACCAGTATGAATATTATTATCTATAATTCCTACAATATCCACCAGTATAAACATTATTATCTATAATTCCTTCAATATTAACCAGAATAAAAACATTAGTATCTATAATTCCTACAATATTATTGTAAATTATTACAGTATAAACATCAGTATCTATAATGCTTGACCCTCAGAAATTGCATCATCATTCTATTCATCAGATAGCAAACAATATACACATCACTGGGTCAATAGATAGGTTTCCTTTTTAGAAATAGTAGACAAAAACAATATTTTTTTTTCCTATGTGGAGGACAAATGCAAGAGATATAACTTGAGGTTATAGTACTTGTCAGACACAATTACACATGAAGTTATGAAACTCTGTAAGGTATAGTGCACAATTAAATAAATGACATGCAAAGGTTAACAAACTTATCCAAACTATGCTATACTGGTCACAGTGACAAAATTTCACTTGTGTAGTACCACATTTCATGCAATTATTGATATACAAAAAAATTATTATAAATTTTGGGAATCTATCCTGTATGAAAAAAGAAAACAACCCAACAGCGAGTAGGACCCTCAAATCTCTACATGATTGTCAGTATTATAAATTCATGCCCATCAGTCATAATCTTACCAAATCACCATGCACCAGTACAATATGCTTTTTGAATTTGCTTATATATACATGTAATAGCATAGATAAGTTTGATAATGGTTAACTATGACATGTATATAGATATGAGAGATTTCAGCTCATCTTCATGCTATTGTGAGAGAGATTTCAGCCCTTCTTCATGGCATTGTGAGAGAGATTTCAGCCCTTCTTCATGGCATTGTGATAGAGATTTCAGCCGTTTTCCATGGCATTGACAGATTTCAACTTTATGGCATTGTGAGAGAGATTTCAGTTCATCTTCATGGCTTTGTGAGAGAGATTTCAGTCCTTCTTCATGGCATTGTGAGAGAGATTTCAGCCCTTCTACATGGCATTGTGAGAGAGATTTCAGCCCTTCTTCATCCTATTGTGAGAGATTTCAGCTCATCTTTATGGTATTGTGAGAGAGATTTCAGCTCATCTTCATGGCTTTGTGAGCGAGATTTCAGCCCTTCTTCATGGCATTGTGAGAGAGATTTCAGCCCTTCTACATGGTATTGTGAGAGAGATTTCAGCCCTTCTTCATGCTATTGTGAGAGAAGCTCATCTTCATGGCACTGTGAGAGAGATTTGAGCTCATCTTCATGCTATTGTGAGAGAGATTTCAGCCCTTCTTTGTGGCATTGTGAGAGATATTTCAGTCCTTCTTCATGGCACTGTGAGAAAGATTTAAACTTATCTTCATGGCATTTTGAGAGATTTGAGCTCTTCTTCATAGCACTGAGAGATTTTACCTCATCTTCATGGCACTGTGAAAGAGATTTCAGCCCTGTTTCATGACACAATGTACCTTACTTTAACTGTCCTCAATTTGATGAAGCTTTTGTGTCAATGACAATACAATAATTACAGTACATGGAAACTATACAAATACATACCATACTCCTTTAATTTCAAAGATACAGAATTTATATTCAAATATTCATAATACTGATATCCATATAAACTTGGTGAAGTTTAAATCCTAATGTAACAGGATGAAGCAGGGTGGAACTGAAACTAACGAAAGCACTTAAGACAATTACATGAATGAGATGTTTACTGCAAACTGAAGATGAATGAGTCAGACACCCTACTGAATGAATCTGACACCCTACTGAATGAATCCGACACCCTACTGAATGAATCTGACAGCCTACTGAATGAATCTGACACGCTACTGAATGAATCTGACACCCTACTGAATGAATCTGACACCCTACTGAATGAATCCGACACCCTACTGAATGAATCTGACACCTACTGAATGAACCTGACAGCCTACTGAATGAACCTGACAGCCTACTGAATGAATCTGACACCCTACTGAATGAATCTGACACCCTACTGAATGAATCCGACACCCTACTGAATGAATCCGACACCCTACTGAATGAATCCGACACCCTACTGAATGAATCCGACACCCTACTGAATGAATCCGACACCCTACTGAATGAATCCGACACCCTACTGAATGAATCCGACACCTTACTAAATGAATCTGACACACAACTCATGTGCACATATTTCAACAATGGATAAAAAATAATGTTATCTTTTCAAAATGGATACTATCAAAAGCATGGATTTTAATCAGGAATGATCCTGTATGTCCAAGATATCATCAATGTATTGAATTTATCAACAGATATGACATATAGAATTATCAACAGATACAATCAAAGTATTGATCTATTAACAGATACAATCAATGTATTGATCTATTAACAGATACAATCAATGCATTGATCTATTGACAGATATAATCAATGTATTTAATTATCAACCAGTATGACTGATATATTCTTCATCAACAAGTATGATACTGTATTTGATTGTCAAATATACAGTGACATGACGTTTTAGGTTCAAAAACAAATGTACATATTCCATGAATATTTATGTTGATATTTGTCTTGCAGCATCCAGGCCATGTATTCAATGAATATGCTGATTTTTGTCTTGTGGCATTCAGGCAATGTATTCCATAAATATTTATGTTGATATTTGTCCTGTGGCATTCAGGCAACGTATTCCATAAATATTTATGTTGATATTTGTCCTGTGGCATTCAGGCAATGTTATTCCATAAATATTTATGTTGATATTTGTTTAGTGGCATTCAGGCAATGTTATTCCATAAATATTTATGTTGATATTTGTCCTGTGGCATTCAGGCAATGTTATTCCGTAAATATCTATGTTTATATTTGTCTTGTGTCATTCGGGAAATGTTATTCCATAAATATCTATGTTGATATTTCTCTTGTGGCAATCAGGCAATGTTATTCCATGAATATTTATGTTGATATCTGTCTTGTGGCACTCAGAGATTATGAGATTCTGATTCCAAAACTCCAGACAAATGGTTTAGGTACAATTTTCTTTGGTCCTCCCAGCCTGCTGTGTAATCCCTCAGGAACCTCCTTCTTCTGTGGTCCCATTGGTCCAGAACCTTGAACCTCTTACACCTTGATAACCAATATTGTACCTGGAACCAACATCACCACTGAACACAGTATTCAGATTACACCCCCACCCCATTTGATGACTCATCGTAACAGCTAAAAGTACAATGATTCATTCATATATTAATAACACACGTCTAAGTATGAATACAATGATATACTATGTACATTGACATGTATGATGTCCACTCTGTAACTCAGATTACTATCAAATTCTCTTTCAAGACACATTGTTACTGTTACAGATTTAATATGACCTTTACAAGTATGATGACCCTAGACTCGGATTATTATCATCTAATGCAATAAGTTTAAGCTGCTCTGGTTAGAGATTCGAGCATCAATGGATTTGTCATGTGACTGTCATATATATATATATATATATATATATATATATATATATATATATATATATAAAATATATATAAAACTACCTGTTATAGTTGATTTATCAATCAGCTCATTAGCTCATTTAAGGCTTAATTAGATCCTCCAGTTCCCGCCAAAAAGGCAGATAATATGTTGAGTCACATAACCAAAGCAATCAAAATTTTAACATGTGTGAATGAGCAGAAGTCACATCTGAATGGTTGCTGGATCTGATGGAACAGCTGGATTTAGTAATTCATGTGGATTTACAAGTTGTCAAACATAGGATTTGATCTGGAAATATTCTGTACACATCAACAAAAGGACCTTTCAACCAACCAAAATTCAAATTCATGACAAATACCAATAAGTGTCTAACATGCACACTGATGGGTTGGGAATAAACCTGTCTGCACAACTGTATGATTTAATGAATAGGAGACATCAGACCCAAAACTGTCCATCAGTATCAGTATGGTTTTAGGGGCTGATTTAAAAGACTTTCGTCACTCCAAACTCTCTTGTAGGACATATTGTTAGTGTTACATATTTAATATGGTCTTTACATGTATGATGACCTTCGGACTCAAACTGCTATCATTTCAAATGCTTTGACAGGACACATTGGTAACATCACCTGGTTAATTTGCCAAACACCTGTCCTGAATTTTCACTTTGAAAACTGATTTATTTAAGGGCACAATGTCCAGCACTATTTAATTTCAAGAGTTAGATTTAGACTCGGTGAATGCTGAACTGTGAATGTGATCTTAATAAATAAAAAATGATGACAACAATTTAGTTATCTAAAGTTTGTCTCAACTTGCATAGCTCCAAAACATCTCGAGTCTATTTTCACATCAGAGCAATCAACTGGAATTAAAACTAATCTTGAGGACCCAACGCTTTCTAATTTCACATTATACATGTATCTGTCATATTTCATTATAATACTTTATTGTTATATTTCTGCATCCCTTCACAAAATCACTTCAGTGTATTTCCAAACTGTCATCATAGCAGCTACATAATACTCATCATTTCAGTGTATTTCCAAACTGTCATCATGGCAACTACATAATACACATCCCTTCATTGTATTTCCAAACTGTCATCATGGCTTCTACATAATACGCATCCCTTCAGTGTGCATCACTTCAGTGTATTTCTAAACTGTCATCATGGCAAGTACATAATATGCATCACTTCAGTGTATTTCCAAACTGTCATCATGGCAACTACATAACACTCATCACTTTGGTGTATTTCCAAACTGTCATCATGGCAACTACATAATACGCATCCAGTGTGCATCACTTCAGTGTATTTCTAAACTGTCATCATGGCAACTACATCATATGCATCACTTCAATGTATTTCCAAACTGTCATCATGGCAACTACATAACACTCATCACTTCTGTGTATTTCCAAACTGTCATCATGGCAAGTAAACAATACTCATCATTTTAGTGTATTTCCAAACTGCCATCATGGCAACTACATAATATTCACAATACAATAATTCTGAATTTCAAGTATTGCCTCAAATGAATTTGAGACCTAAACATAGCTCTTTTTGACCCATGAACAAGTAGAAATAATTCAAGTCATAGGATGAACTCTCTTCAAAACTCAAATGTCACTGAACAGATGCAAGCCTGAGATACCAGCCATTACAAACAAGGGTTCCATGTCACAATATCTCGTACCTTACAAAGACAAGAGGGGAGCTGCATGTCAAAGTGGTCCATGGTACTCATCTTTACAAATCACTGACATCTCACCTCTGTCCACATGGGTTTAAGTCTTGGGCTCTGCCAGCATGGAGATGTGAGAATGCTTGCCAGTAGCTTTCTGTGGGTCAGTGATTTTTGTCAGGGATTGCCTGGGTTCTTCCTCCACCAGATATACTGGCCACCATGTAAAGCCTATCAAATGCTAAAAATGGCATTAAACTAATAACAAGAAGGATAACATTTCTGCATCTAAATTTTAAAAGATTTCAAACAAAATCTTTATGTCTTTGCCATCTTGCCATAAACACTAGGGAAAGCTGGACAAAGAAGTTGAATTTAGAAGCTGACATTGTCTAAATAAATGGACATGTGCACATGTGTATCAGTATTATGAACAATATGTACCAAATTGTCCAATATTCACCAACTGAGCTACAAAATTATGTCATTAGAGTTTTCATAATGGAATACAGTCTATGCATCACAGGGTCAATATCTCCATGTTTCCCCCAAGTCCTATTATTGCACCAACATATATGACAGACAGATGCCTGCTATCATACCCTAATTTGTTTGTCTTAATCTATCAATTTGAAGCTTTTCATTATTACCACCAACTTGCATATAAATCACTGTAAATGAAAATAAAAGGCTCAGAATGGTAAATTTCTGGCCACACTGCACCAAGAATCAAATTATGAAATAAATTATCTTAAAGGAGACCAGAAATAAAAATATTCCTTTCATGTATGTAATTCTCTACAAATTTTAATTCGATTGTAATGTTTATAAATTCAATATCGTAGGTGGGTAGTGATTATATTGCATGGATGATACCACAATTCCGTAAATTGCCAAGTTTTTCCGAGTTTTGATGAGACAACAGATCTCGTGGTCCTATGACGCAATACTAGCCAGTCCTCGAATACAAACAGAAACACAGTGAGCGAGACAGACATGAGGAGACCAGATTTGGGTTGTACATTCAAAAGTTGAATCTGCTTCTGAGATATGCTCATGACTATATCTGTTGAATTTTGTGTTAACAATATGTTTAAGACCTGAAAACATGAAAGTACAACAGTAAGAAGGTGCTCATATTTCATATTTTGGAATTTAAAAAGGCAATGTAATTTTAAAATAAATACTTATACATTGTGTGCTGTGCGAAAATGTGATAACGATTAAGTGATGGTGCCCAATGTAAAAATTTAAAATTTACCACAATGCAATAAATTCATTTAAGAAGGATGAGTTTCAATCGTATTATATGTAAATGACATATTCATTACCTACCCCCAACACACACACACACACACACACACACACACACACACACACACCACCTAAGGACTAATATTTTGAAAATACACATCCAACACTGAAACAGTGAGAGATAATACTGAATTCTGGGTGAAGAGACTAGAACAGAAACCAACTTGTATGTTAAACAACATCCATTACCGGGGGAGGTGAAAAAGGCACTGAAAACGGTTTTCATTGGACGTAACTTAAGCATTAGTTTTTCAAAAAATACCCCCACAAATAAATCTGCAAAGTAGAAATCATAAGTAATTAATTTAAACATTAAGAAGCTTCCTTCTTATGATTCAATTACTGTATATTTTACACGCAGGCTACAGTTAGCATATTGACAGATCTGATAATATATACATGTCTGGGGTAACAGTTGATGTACTGTAGTGGTCAGTGCTCAAAGAAATTTTTTTTTTTTAGGCACAGACCCCGGGCTGGTGACTGAAATGAACTCACAAGCCCTGACTGAAATTTCACAAGCCCAGACAGTTCATATCTGTCAATTCTCAAGCCGGGAAAAAAACCCTCCCGATTTTGGGGGTATTTCCACACCTACCTCCCGATCCAGTAATATCTCCTGATTTTTCGCTGAGAACTCCCAAGTATTCCATTATGTCTGCCAATTTTCATTTCTCAGAAGAAACCCCCATACATAAATAGATATAACGTATGCAATCTACAGATGCCATATTCTATTTTATCACTTGTGAATACTGTAGTGATGAAATCAGTGCCGGATTTAGGCATAAGCAAACAAGCTAAAGCTTAGGGTCTCACAGTCTGAAAGGGCCTCTCAAATTTATTTTATACCAAATAGGGCCTCTACAGCTTCCATTAGCTTAGGGCCTCGCTATGTCTAAATCTGGCACTGAACGAAATAATTAATATCACAAGACAGTTCTTTTCTTCAGTAAATAGAATGTTAAGGTTAAACATTATTCACGTAAATTTCAGATTTTTTAAAACCACCACAAAAGTACTATGGTAAAAAAAAATTAAAAGAATAAATTTGTCACCAAATAGCTTAAATCCGATGAATGATCATGGTGGATGCTTGTGTAATTTTCTCTGCAAACAAAATCGCATCTCCATTTCCACCAAAGAAATTCAGCCAGTTAACACCTGACATTCCTGTACCATATATGTAAAATTTTAACTACCATGCTTAAATTAAAAGAAGGAATAAAACAAAATATACCAGGCAGTATGTGTGCCCCCACAAAACTAATTCAGAATAAATATTTTTATTCAGTAAATAGTGTTACATGCCTTAAGGCTTAAACCTTAGGAAATAAGGTGGGACATAAAACATGGGAAAAACAGTTGCCACATGTACGGTAACTTGTGACTGCAGATTTGAACTGTCAAAATGAAGTCCTATCGTAAGTTACAACAAAACAGGGCATCGTTTATTTGCCAATCAATTGCTGGTGCTTACATACACACACTGTCAAACTTGGTTTCTTTGAAGTATGTCCGATGGGCAGTCCTTTTCACAAGATAAATACAAGGATAAGGATTAACTGTTAATTAGTCACACTGGCTTTATTGCTTGTGTAGACCTACTTAAGTAAAAACTTTAGCTATTTTGCAGTTTAGCCACAGCTGACCAGAATATGAAAAAAGGCGCTTGTCCTGGGAGATAATAAGGCGTATCATAGGAAGAAATGTTGTGTCCCATGGGCACTGGCACATTCAGGCAAGGGGTTGGGGTCAATAGTCGTCTCCCCCCAATTTCTTTTGTCAGCCAGTTAATGTGAAACTTTCATTTTATATCTGAGGGCTGTTCCAGTAAAACATATATCCCCACCGGGGATGGCACTTCAAAAAAACTTCTGTAGGAGGTTGCATTTCAAACTATTTTGATTCTGACAATGGAGGGGTGATTAGGAAAGTCACTTCTGTTGTGGGTTGTGTTAACAAAATGTGAAATCGCTGGTGGGGTTTGTCAGAAGAAAAAAAAAATGAATATATATTTAAAATCGCATCTAATCCCCTCCTAATGGTCTAACGTGAATAAAAAATTGGGTCAGAAAATGATGCCAGTACACGCGAGTGCACCTAATTTGTACGAATTTGCGTACTTTTAAAGTAGTGATACGCGTTCCGCAAATTTACGTCAACGTTGCAGATATAAAAAGTGCTTTGTGCAGTATGCAATTTTTATTCCACTTTTAACTTTAAAAGTGCATTTCGCGACATAATTCGCACTGCCAGTAGCAGTATCACAGCGCTTGATGCAACATCCAGATTCAGGAAGGCAAACGTTAAAATAGCTGGATACTTCAGTTCGACATGAAAAGCTGTTAAACTAAATTTGATTGGTTCATTGGGCCCTGGAACAGGCATTTTATGGTAGTTTAAACCTTACTTTCATCATGGAAGTTTTACAAATGCGTGTTTCAAATAAGGGCCACACAGGAAACCAAAATGGCTGAATCACAACAGGGTTTGTCGTCAGATGATGTTTTCAGTCGGCAAACACTGGCTGGTGATAGCTATGATGACAATGAATTTCATGTATATCAGTCTGTTGGACATTGGGAAAACATCACTGGAAATACCAGTGTGTGATTTTGAGCCCAAAATTGATGTTGAGTGCAAGTCCGATGTACGTGTTGTATGGACAGGATGCCGGTTATATTTATTCAAGATACCCATGTCTGAACAAGCAGACTATGGGAATGTTGGACTTAAAACCCTAATACAGAATTATGGAAGAGAAAAAATCTGGCATAAGAGGCAGCAAATCACTGATTCAAGGAAGTGAATCTTTGGCAGAGTTCATGTTAGTGAAAACTTTCCTTTTTGGAATACAGATATCCAAGAGAGAATACCCATGGGGCCATACCTGTGGGATGTTGAAAATTGCTCAACCATAAAGAAACAGTAACTTGTTCAAGCTAGTTATGCATATGCATTTCAGACAGCAGGCAATGAAAGGGAGTTCTCAGCACAGAATAATATTCGTACACAGGAGGAGAATCATATTAAATTCAGAAACAATCAACAGATTAATGCTCATAGGGAACATCAGAGAATCCCCATACAACATAATTAAGTGTGTAGATCTCTAGTTGGCAGAACCACTATGGCAACAAAAGAATAACGAGACTAACTTTCATATCATGCAGATGTATTACCAAATGAAGTACATGCTCTCTGTGTGCAAAAATTAAATGACATTAAACATTAGAAAATGACTGAAATGTGTAAACAAAGCAAGATGGATAAAATCTGTCCTGTTTGTGTTTGGTTATTCCTATGTATATTTTGAGGATGTCGATATTTTCTGCAGACCTTTTGGCACTTAGTTCCAAGCCATCATTTGGTATTTGTATTACAAATTGGATTACTATTATCTAGTACACAACATTTTGAAGCAGTGTCATTAACTAATGATAAAACTGATGAAAAAATACTTGATGTCATTCTATTATATGGATTCTTTACTACACTACTAATCTGTTCATCCTGATTCTTTTTTACCATCTCCTTTAGTTATACTGGTACCAATACTTTTAATAAAATTGTAACTTCTATTTTCTTACAATCTAAATATTTGTGAACATGTATTATTGTCAAAAGATAAAATGTGCTTAGTTTTGTTGTAAAATCTAAAACTATTAATTAGCAATGGACTAAAGTAAAAAGTGGGTCAACTTCATGTGTGCAAAAATTATTGCTATATTACAGTGTGTTGTTAGAAACAACAGAATAGTTGTATGAGACGTATTCTGTAAAGTTGCAGAACCAGCACTCGTATTTTAACCACATATTCCATTTAAATAATACTATCACTATTTCTGCATATTCCTATCAGTTTTTCCAAAGTGGTATTAATTTCCTGATCTGATGTTGTTCGTTTCTTGTGCAATTTTTATACATCAAGAATTCTCAGTATCATTAAAAAACAATATAATCTGCACCAAATTGAGTTGTTTGAGAAGAAATTTATTTTTTAACCCAAAAATCACTGAAGCTATGAGTTCTGGTATTAAAGTCTCACATTAAATAACATTTAAAATAGCCATGATAGTAATTTAGGATGCAACTGTTCTAATTTCACCTTTGGTATATTCAAACCTTGAATGTGATGGAGGAACATGGCTCCAAAACAAACACATCTATTTTAGAACCTGTTCACTGACTATGAATCAAGTATATAATCCGAGTCCAACTGAACTGTTAGAAAATTTTTAATTCTTCTGATAACATTGTAATTAGCTATCAAATATGGAGTAAGCCTATGGTCTTTCTGCCATCCCAACCAAGACCCCACCACAACCACGTGACCATGCCCAATGACATCGCAGTAATAATCACTATACAATTAGAGATGACATCTCTTTGAGTATTTTGATTTCAGTAGAGCCTTAAAAGAGTGAAACAATAAGAAAGAGTGTCAGATATTTAAGTGTTAAGGAGATATTTAACAATGGGTATTCCTCCTGCCAACATTTCCTCATTGGAGATCACACACACACAAAACTTCGATTAAATCCTGAAATCCTGGCAGCATCCCTGCAGGGGAGATAACTTGACCATTTTATTTGATTTTATTGGTCTCTGGTTATCCCATGGTATTTCTGTTACTTGAACATTATCTTACAGTGTGTCCAGTCAGCATGGTCAAAAAAAGCATACAAACATTGAGAGTTGTTGAAGGACTCACATTACTACAGATATGAAAGAACGAGAACCATACTATAAATCAGTGAAGATAAAATAGTGTATACATGGTTTGACTGTCCCTGATTGGTTGATAATGAAAGTAAGATTTTAGTAAAAAGAATCTTTCGAGAGCTTGTCCTACTTGTAAATGAAAAAAGTCAGGGACACTGTTTTATTAACATAATTTCCATCCCTTTACAGACCTGAGTTTGGAAGACTCATTACTGAAATCAGCAGCTGACTCTTTGGTGTTAGTATTGAAAGCACACATTTCAAATTTGTGTAGATCCAGAAAATGGTACAGCTATTATGGTTTTCTTTTCACAAAAGCTGTCATCATAGATGTGTCTATACTGATACAAATTTGATCATGAGCTCTCAAAATTTTAAGTTATTGAATTTTAATATCATGGTGTTTGCACAGGTTTACAATGGGAACTGAATTAGTACAGCGAGTCTTGAACTCTTGAGTTTTGTGCAGAAACATGGAATCCAAGCAGAATACATCCAGAAATGTAGAGGTTTTCTATCTTGGATTTAGTCTCCCCATTGCATTTCACATTGATATGCATAGTCACAAACAATTAGTATAGTAGTAGGAAAAGTATGTGACAAATTTAGATACATATCATAAACATGACAAACAGTATGTGGGGGGGACAAGATCATAAGAACAGGCTGGAATGGAGAAGTATAATAACAACAATAATGAGTAGAAGTGTGCCTCTTTTTTGATGTGTGCAACATTATTTTCTCAGCTTCAGTAAGAAATTACATCAAAGAGGAAGACAATAAAGGATGTACAGTTAACTAAACCACATGAATTTAGCTACTCAAATCGATTTTAACCTTCTGGTTATATCTGTTCTGGTCTGTTTCTGTCCATTCTGGTGATTATGTCCACTGAATCAGTATGGTTGGAAAAAAATTTGGCAAATTTAAAGATTGAAAAATCTTTTGGCAGATTATGATTATACACTGTACTTCTGCCTGAGAGATGTGAATAATTTCATTTCTTGGTTTGTTGATTCTGGTTGTTGCTCAGTTCAAATGCATCATTGAAAAACACTGATGCATTCTCATACTTTGTTACAAATATTTATTACAGATGCACATCTCCAGATATCAGTGAATACAGCTTGAATAAGTTATAACAGTTCTGGTTGGAACAATGGACATTGTTAGAGAAACTTTAAGTGAGCTAAAATGTAAACTTTTTGGCAGTGTGTGATGCAGGATTACTCAAGACTTCTCCATCTCGTGAAAAATCCATTTGTATCAACTGATGATGACTTTTAGGTAACTGTCAGAAAAGTATAATTGACAAAAATATTCAAAGGTCTACAAAAATTAACTGGAGTCAAAATTTATAAACTCGTACAGCTGTGGCAAAAATGATGGACTAATACCTTTGCTGCTGTTGCCACAGTTGATTAGTTGGTTGATTTACTTTGGTTTGGTTTGTTTTTTTTTGTTGGAGGGTTTAACAGTATATTAGGTGGAGGAAGAACCCTGAAAGACCACCAACCTAAATTGGTTAATCTGTGACAAAAACTCACTCTGGGGGATGTGCAAGTGATCTGTAAAAGCAAGCACATACACTTGGGCACATGGAGCCTCTGTTGATTTGATGTTTATCTCTAACAGACGAAGTCATTTAGACATGAGATCTCAGGTTTGGGTAGATCATTATGGCCTTTACACCATTTTCAGATGAAGAGAATCTATATATGGCAGCCAGTTTTACTGCTGAAGAAAATCCAAGTACTTTTGAGACACCAAACACCACTTATGTAGAACCACTGACCTTCCACAAGTAACTGGCAACATTCTCATTTACACATTGGAGGCAAGTAATCACATGACAAGTATCTTGTACCACTCTGCCATGGAAGCCCCTCAGATCTGTATCACAAGACAAGCATCTTAAACTCTGCCATGAAAGCCCCTCAGACCATAGGTATAAGTCTCGTATGAAAGACTAGAAATGGGAGATAGAACCTGTAACAACTGGATTAAAAGTGCAGAATGTTACTGCTTGGCCATCAGTGATGATGATGATGCTGTTGACAATACAGTTAACTGAATGACACTGATTTTACGAGTACTCTGGGAAAAAAATGATTCCTTGACTTTCATCCATTTTTTAAAATCTAATTTATGATATAAAAATGTTTGACTTTCTATATTTCTTTTTTTTAAAACTTTATATTAGTCTTGCAACAAGGCATAAAAATAAGACGTCAGTAACTGAAATATGTGTTCTTACAAGAAATGATATGGTGTAAAAGTAGGCAGAAATAATGCGACATCACTTTCACAGACATTAATAATTTTTTCTGACAAATCATGTATTATAAGTTTACCAAAACATTTATTGAAAAAAATAATAACAAGGGAATCATAGCATCTGACCACACATTTAAAGCAATAAAAGATTTAACTATTATTCTAATCAAAAGCAGCATGCCTGAGAACAAAGAAAAATAGCAAAACATAGTGATCACTTTAGCAAAAACAGTTTAGTAAGGATACAAATTCATGATTCTGTATTAGAATTGAAATTCCTAATATAAAATCTATATTCATGGTAATTAAATTAGGAGGTATTAAGGGACTGATCAATGACATCTACAAATAATAAGCCACCAAGAAAATTTGTGATTCCACAGTATCAGAGACATACATGGCAGACAGACAAACAAACAAAAGGACAAAAGACTGATTATAATGAATGAATACAAATAAAAATATGCAGTAGATTATATGATCTATAAGAATTCAGTAGATTACCTCTAGCCAGCTGTCATTTAAATTGCTTCTGTCCCCAACCCAATATTAAAATCGCTTCTACCACCCACTAACCCATAGCCAGAAATTATGTTAAAAAAAATTATGCTTCTGTAGGGGGCAGTGTTTTTTTTATTAAAATGTATCTGATGGTGGATCATAATTTTTTTAAACTGCTTCTGTTGTGGGTTGGTTGAATTTGAAAGTGCCTTCCCCCCGGGGGGTATATGTTTTACTGAACAGCCCTGACCTCTTTTCTTTTAATAGCTGCTATTTAAACTGTCCAAGGGATAGTTTTATGTCAGTTCCAATCATTACAGATTACCATTTATACATACTACATGTAACAGGCATAGACTGAAAGGTTTTTGTTGTTGTTGTTGTTTTTTTTAATTTTTTTTTGTAAATAATTTTTTAAGATTACTGAAAATTGTGTTTTCTCGAAACACGACCATGTCAGGGGTTTAGAATCTTATTTTTAGTAAAGCTTCCATCTGATTAAAATCAGATCTCAATTTCACCTAGGACAGTGGTGATTTGATTTAGATTGTGCTGTGTTATGGCATGTATGTCAACATCTTGAAAATAGATTTACTCATTTCCTCAGGCAAACAATATTTTTTCAACAAGCCCGACGGGCACCTCACTTGGAATACATGATGGACAGAACCAAAATTGGAGGGACCCCGGGTGTCGGGTTATTGATTTATTTTTAGCACTGCTGGTGTAGATAAAAGATCTGTGAATTCATTGTTGCATTTTGTGGTCACTTACTCGACCTTTTTCCTATTTTCGTAAACTCACACATTTAACACTTTTCCCAGGATTTAAAATATCCAATGGTATGTCTGGAATAGTGACAACTTTTAGTCCAGGCCTAGCATTTGCGTATCCTAGAGCTGCCATTTTTTCAGGATCCCTCTCATAACATTCCTTTGAGAAATGTAATGAGCACAGAATGCTGTACGGTGTTGCTTTGAAATTGAATCGCTTATAATAATGTATCCATACTTTCTTTATGTCTTTATCTTTTGGAAAAGAAAAGAAAATTGTCCACAGCCTTTTCTTAATGTGCCATTACACCTGTAAGCAACGCAAAACGGCATTGTCTTTTACTCCAGCAACTGCCAGTCAGGATGCTGGAGTCGCTACCATGACATCACATCATGAAAGTAACCGAATAGGTGTGGAAATTTTGCATACGAGGTCATGGAAACTCAGCTCCTTGAAGATATGCCAATATTTAAATATTGGCATTACAGTCACAGATGATACTTCAGAATAAGGTTTTCTTCTATAGTGCTTTTATTATTATTCTATATTTCCATTGATTTCTGGTCTCCTTTAAGTATCTAGGTAAAATGCAGTGTCAATAATGTAAAAGCAGTGTCAATAATGTAAAATGCAGTGTCAATAATGAGTAGATATTACCAATTATGATATTTTTTATGAAAACTAGCATCTTATTCACATGTCAACCTAGATACAGCAGTACTGAGGTGTGTATTTGTTGTTGTTACTGTTGTAGAGTTTAATGCAATTTTTCAGCACAAGATAGGCTATACATGGTAGCCAGTATAAATGGTGGAGGAAGAACCCAGGAAAACCCCGGAATGAACCATTGACCCATGAGAAGCTACTGGCAAGTTTTCTCACATACCCACACTGACCGAACCCGAGACTCGAACCCTTGCAGACAGAGGCGAGATGGCAGTGATCTGTAACGGGGAGCACTTCAGACCACTCGGCCACTCAGGGCCCCTTGAGGTGTGTATAAATGCAACATAAGTTAGTACTACAAGTCTCCAGTAATGTTGATAGTGGGATTTTAGAGTGAAGGTCAAATAAATAGGAATTGTAAGCACAGTTACCAGATCCTGGCGATCTGGCACTTGGGTCTAGTTCTGTGGTATTTTGAATTGACTTTAACCAAATAACAAAATACACCATGTAAAACTACTTTTCCACTTTTTTCAGTAAGCCTTACAGTTAACATCCAAAAATAGCAGTTCAATTATTATGTTATTTCCCATATTTCAAGTGGTAATGGGTGCATCATACCAAGACAACTTTTAACTGGTGATGTGCAGCAATGTGAACAACTTCACAAATGCTATGCCAGATTCCTCAAACAAAAGAGGGTCAATAAAGTCAAGTACAAAATAAACCTATCCTAATATATACTCAGTTTGTGACGTCTTCAAGTGCACTGCATGGGATGTTCAAATGAATATTCCAATTACTTGATGTTGTCATGAACTTAATGGGTACTCTTGCTACATAACATAATATAACAGCATGTATATCCTGACCCAACAGGATATGAAATCAAACTGTGGGTGTATCAAGATGCAACAGTATATAAAATCAAACAGCGAGTATATCATGACTCAATATGATTTTAAAGCAAACGGTGGGTATTGTTATGACTCTATGGTCACAAACTTAAGTAACGGAAAAGAAGCAAAACCAACAAGATTTGTAAGACTTTACAAACAATTTAATAATCAAGTTATAAATGAAAATGTGAGAGGAACTTACAGTATTATGAAGTGAATCGAAACTAACTCTTAAAAATGTCACTGAAAGTCCTAAATGAATGAAAAGTTTCTTATAAATTTCAACACTGGAAATGTACTGGTCCACCAGTAACAGTGACATTGTCAAGATGGTGTTGTACCGAATTCCTTGGAATAATTTATAACAGTTCCAGAATATTATTATAGTCCAAATAATCAGCACTGTCTATTTCCAGTGCACAGTCCAAACAAATGTTTTTCCTCTCGAATAATATCTAATTATAACATAAAACATGTCTGCAGACTTAAAACAGGAATGCAAGAGGTGTGTGAATGAGTCCAAATCAGAAAGAATCTGAATGCTTAATTCTCTCCTTATATACACCATATATTGCAACTGTATCTCGTATAAACCCCACAACAGAATACACTACTATTTTATGGCAATTTGGCCGAATCATGTGACCTAGCCCAACCAGTGGGAAGTTACAGAATTATTCTAGGAATGTCAAAACCTAAAGATATTAAGCCACAAGCACCATTTAAGTCTTATTATTATGATTATTATCAATAACTGTCAACAAATATGTAAACATCTATTTACAGACTGTCAACAAATATGTAAACATCTATTTACAGACTGTCAACAAATATGTAAACATCTATTTACAGACTGTCAACAAATATGTAAACATCTATTTACAGATCCTATGTTCTTAACAGACTCAGGTCATGAAGGTAAAACAAAAAATATTCTGTGCACAAAACAGCCATGAATAAACACGATAAAAATTTGATAAAATCATGTAACAGCAGTTACAATCAACACAGATATACATACAGTATATCAAGATGCAATAGGTTGTAAAATCAAACAGCGGGTATATCAAGACGCAAAACGATGTAAAATCAAACAGTGGGTATATCATGATGCAACAGGATGTAAAATCAAACAGCAGTTATATTGAGATGCAACAGGATGTAAAATCAAACAGCAGATATATGAGACACAACACAATGTAAAATCAAACAGCGGGTATATCAAGACGCAAAACGATGTAAAATCACACAGTGGTTATATCAAGACACAACAGGACGTAAAATCAAACAGTGGGCATATTGAGATGCAACAGGATGTAAAATCAAACAGTGGGTATTTCGAGACGTAACAGGATGTAAAATCAAACAGTGGGTATATTGAAACGTAACAGGATGTAAAATCAAACAGTGGGTATTTCGAGACGTAACAGGATGTAAAATCAAACAGTGGGTATATTGAAACGTAACAGGATGTAAAATCAAACAGTGGGTATATCGAGACGTAACAGGATGTAAAATCAAACAATGTGTATATCAAGACGTAACATGATGTAAAATCAAACAGTGGGTATATCAAGACACAACACGATGTAAATTCAAACAGTGGGTAAATCAAGACACAACATGATGTAAAATCAAACAGTGGATATATCAAGACACAACATAATGTAAAATCAAACAGTGTGTATATCAAGATGCAACATGATGTAAAATCAAACAGTGGATATATCCAGGCACAACACGATGTAAATCAAACACTGGGTATATCGAGACACAACACGATGTAAATCAAACAGTGGATATATCCAGACACAACACGATGTAAAATCAAACTGTGGATATATCCAGACACAACACGATGTAAATCAAACAGTGGATATATCCAGACACAACACGACGTAAATCAAACAGTGGGTATATCCAGACGTAACACGACGTAAATCAAACAGTGTCTATATCAAGATGCAACACGATGTAAAATCAAACAGTGGGTATATCAAGACGCAACACGATGTAGATCAAACAGTGGATATATCCAGACACAACACGATGTAAATCAAACAGTGGGTACATTCAGACACAACACGATGTAAATCAAACAGTGGGTACATCCAGACACAACACGATGTAAATCAAACAGTGGGTACATCCAGACACAACATGATGTAAATCAAACAGTGGGTACATCCAGACACAACACGATGTAAATCAAACAGTGGGTACATCCAGACACAACACGATGTAAATCAAACAGTGGGTACACCCAGACACAACACGAGGTAAATCAAACAGTGGGTACATCCAGACACAACACGATGTAAATCAAACAGTGGGTACATCCAGACACAACATGATGCAAATCAAACAGTGGATAGATCCAAACACAACACGATGTAAAATCAAACAGTGGATATATCCAGACACAACACGATGTAAATCAAACAGTGGATATATCCAGACACAACACGATGTAAAATCAAACAGTGGATATATCCAGACACAACACGATGTAAATCAAACAGTGGATATATCCAGACACAACACGATGTAAATCAAACAGTGGATATATCCAGACACAACACGATGTAAATCAAACAGTGGATATATCCAGACCCAACACGATGTAAATCAAACAGTGTGTATATTAAGATGCAACACTATGTAAAATCAAACAGTGGATATATCCAGACACAACACAATGTAAATCAAACAGTGTCTATATCAAGATGCAACACTATGTAAATCAAACAGTGGATATATCAAGACACAACACGATGTAAAATCAAACAGTGGATATATCAAGACACAACATGATGTAAAATCAAACTGTGGATATATCCAGACACAACACGATGTAAATCAAACAGTGTGTATATCAAGACGCAACACTATGTAAAATCAAACAGTGTGTATATCAAGACGCAATACTATGTAAGATCAAACAGTGTGTATATCAAGACGCAACACTATGTAATATCAAACAGTGGATATATCCAGACACAACACGATATAAAATCAAACAGTGGATATATCAAGACACAACACGATGTAAAATCAAACAGTGGGTATATCCAGACACAACACGATGTAAAATCAAACAGTGGATATATCCAGACACAACACGATGTAAAATCACACAGTGGATATATTATGATGCAATATAATGTTTGTACTTTTTGATATTGTTGTCTTGCCTGAATCATATACTGCTCACATGTACATTTCTCTTGCATATCCTGCAGCATAAACAATATCATGTGTAATGACTGGCTATGAGAAATAACTGAACTAGACACGTCATTCTATCCATTCTGAATGGAAAACAGTACATGTATCACAGGCTCAGTATTTGCTTTTCTGTGAGGGAATGGAAAACAGTGCATGTATGACACGGTTAATATCTATTTACTTTTTGTGAGGGAATGGAAAACAGTACATGCATTACTGACTCAATAACTATTTATTTTTCTCTGAGGGAATGGAAAACAGTACATGCATCACACGGTTAATATCGATTTACCTTTCTGTGAGGGAATGGAAAACAGTACATGCATCATATGTTCAGACCAATGGGGAAAGCAAAAGGAAGAGTGTGTGTGTGTGATTCAGATATTTAACATAGCTTTAACAGTTTTTCTGTCATATCACTATGATGTCTGCAGTGTGGCAGTTTATAGTAATGTCAAGCAAAGGGGCATTATGCTGCAGACATGTTGCATCTTGTCCCACCCAATCACATTATTCTGACACCAGGCCAACCAGTCCTAAGACTGACCTCTTAATGATGAACGCCAAGCAAGGCAGCTCCTAGTACCATTTTATAAGTCTTTGGTATGACTTGGCCAAGGTTCAAACCCGCAGCCCGCAACCTCCCGCATCTGATGCGGAAGCTCTAACCACTTAGGCCATTCAAGTGGTCCAAATGGAAGAGAATGTAACAGCAAAAATATAAATTCTGAGAAGATAATCCGATGTACAGGATAGGTGGTTGAAAGATTTAAATTATTGCTCTTTTGGAGTGACTGTCAATGACGGAATTAAGTATATTAAAGATTATGAGTAAAAGAAAGAAAAAATGGTGGACAAGCAAGCACTCTGGTGATTGAGATCTGACTGGCTTAGTACTAAATATAAAGTACTACCAAGAGGAAAAGTACTATCCCATACAATCAACGTCCTACAAGGCTGGAAAGTACTATCCCATACAATACATCCTACAAGGCTGGAAAGTACTATCTGATACAATCAATGTCCTACAAGGCTGGAAAGTACTATCCCATACAGTCAATGTCCTACAAGGCAGGAAAAGTACTATCCCATACAGTCAATGTCCTACAAGGCTGGAAAGTACTATCCCATACAATGCTTTAATACAGAAGAGAAACATTGTCAAGACAGTAACTATATAAATTGTTTTCCTATGATGCTTCTCGCTCGTTTCAAACACATATATTATGCTTTGTCTAAATTTCTATAGAAACTGACTCAATTGTAAAAGAAAACAGCTCTGTACAAGTAGTTTTGCCATACTAAAGGACCTACCCTCGTGATGTAATTCTTGAGTGGTTCAGTCAGTAGGTCTGTCACATGGTGGATAAAGTCCTCACAGGTCTTCTTGAGTTGTCCATCTACATCTTTCTTAGAATCCACAAAATGTTCTGTCACCTGTGGGGTCCCCTGTTAGCATATAGAAGGTTAGTCTATCAGGTTATTTAGCACAATATACCCTTTCTTATATATCTTGTTTCACACAATCAGCCCTTTCAAGCACTCAATTCATTGGTCCTGTTTTATACAATCGGCCCTTTCAAGCATCCAGTAATTCATTGGTCCTGTTTTATACAATTGGCCCTTTCAAGCACTCAGTAATTCATTGGTCCCATTTCATAAAGTCAGCCCCATCAAGCACTCAGTAATTCACTGGTCCATTTCACACAATTGGCCCTATCAAGCACACAATAATTCACTGGTCCATTTAAGATACTTGGTCCTATCAAGTACTTAGCAATCCACTGGTCAAATTTCATATGATGAGCAAAATCAAGTACTCAGTAATTCATTAGTTTCATTTCATACAATTGGCCCAATCAAGTACTCAGTAATTCATTGGTCCTGTTTAATACAATCTGTCCCATCATACACTCAATAGGTCATAGGTCCTGTTTCATGCAACTGGCCCTATCACACACTCAATAATTTATTGGTCCCATTTAATACAATCTGTCCAACCACACACTCAATAAATCATTGGTTCTGTTTGACACAGTATGTCCCACCACACACTCAATAATTCATTGGTCCTATCTGACACAATCTGTCCCACCACACACTAAATAATTCATTGGTCCTGTTTAATAGAATCTGTCCCACCACACACTCAATAATTCATTGGTCCTACTTAATACAATCTGTCACACCACACACTCATTAATTTACTTGTCCCATTTCATACAATCTGTCCCACCACACACTCAATAATTTTCTGGTCCTATTTCATACAATCTATCCCACCACACACTCAATAATTTACTGGTCCTTTTTTATACAATCTGTCCCACCACACACTCAATAATTTACTGATCCTATTTAATACAATCTGTCCCACCTCACACTCAATAGTTCATAGATCCTGTTTCAATACACTTGGTCCTATCATACACTCATTAATTTACTGGTCCAATTTAATACAATCTGTCCCACCACAAGCTCAATAATTCACTGGTCCTATTTAATAATCTGTCCCACCACACTCAATAATTCATTGGTCCTATTTAATACAATCTGTCCCACCACACATTCAATAATTCATTGGTCCTGTTTCATACAATCTGTCCCACCACACACTCAATAATTCATAGGTCCTGTGTTATGTGTCTGTATTTTGTAATTGACCATTTTACAAAATCAAGTTAGAGGTCTACCTAACCAGTGACTGTTTTGTAAACAACATAATACAATGCTAATATTTCTCTTTAATTATGGATTAAATATTCAGATGATTATTAATTGAAAATCATGTTTACTTGTATCTGAGTTTAGAACATTAGCTTTTCACTTGGAAATTCCTGATCTTGTTGAAAAGTTAGAATGTTTCGAAAGGAAACTGACCTATATACTGGGTCTATTATAGTGTCTTAGCTTTTTATATTAATATTCTTACCTCAAAATTAATCATTCTTACCATAACATCTTAAATGGAATTGGTCTTATTGTTGTGGTCAGTTTTTAATTTGGGTGTATTTAAATTATTCACTGGAATTACGAAGTGCTCATCAATATTTCTTGGACTAAATCATTATTTTGGAATTATTGTGAATTCATTCGAGGACATTTTGGATCAGATTACTTTGTTAATTCAAGACAGTTAACACATCACCATATTCCAGGCACATTCAAGACCCCAGGCACATCTGGACATTCAATATCTGAATTTATTTGGAAGGCCAATGGAATTCATTTGGAACTCCATACATTTAGACTTATGACTTTTTGTTTCTAAACAGAAACTTTTGTTTTGATCATGTGATAAATAGGTAAAAATTTTAGCAACTCTAGAAAGATGATAGCAATAAATTACGGAATAAAGTTGAAACCACGACGGTGTTATTTTTTTTATGTGCTCAATGATTCCTGTGGAATAAACAATGTGCAAAATAAGTGAAAGCTCACAACTCTTCAATGGGATAAAAATATGCCTATTTATACCCAAAGTTTACAAATTACACTTTTTATATAATACATCAGAAAGTAATGAAAACCACAGTTATAAAGTTAAATATTATGGTGATAAATTCAGTATGAATCAACTCCCATCGGATTATCATGGTTTGTTATTTTGGAATGACACTGCATTGAAAAAGATTTATGTTTAAAAATTATAACTGCTTTCTTTTTGTCCTAGTACCATAATCTACATGATAATGGGCCGTTAACCAAACTACCTGACTATGAAGGATAGGTCATGTGAAGGTGAGAATGGTTTCGTTTTAGCCATCAAAGTCTGAAGTCTTTCACACATGCTAATTGATTCATTAATTTCCACTGAAGCTGATCCACACAATGCAGGTATGGTCTAGTCATCTATATTATACATCAGAACAAAAGTAACATCTCAAATAATAAACTATGTCAGCTTTATGAATTTTTATAAGCAAATGATAAGAATAGAACCTCTAATATAAGCTGTAATATGGAATTGCTACTATTAAGTGAGAACAGATGTGACTTCCTGGACATCAAACCATAGGCTGCATCTGAAACAGGAGACGAAAGAATGCTATCAATTATTATGTAATAGTTAAATACATGGATAATTGTTGCATCATTAGATAACTGTTCTATGTAAAAGATAACCCACCAACCAAGATGAGACAAATGCTGAATATGGGGAGAGGTAAGCAGGTTACCAAGTTGCACAGTTCATTTATCTGAATATTATTATTTAACTGTTTAAATCCAAAGTAAAAGCCCTACCATTGTCAATTTTCCAAAAAAAATTTTAATGAATCATAGGAGAATGTATCTATGTAAGCCTTATCAACCTCTACACCAATGGGACTGTTCCAATACTGTAGCACAGCCATATCACCCTCTACAAAGATGAGAATATTCCATTGTTATGGCACAGCCATATCTCCCTATTCACCAATGAGAATGTTCCAATATTGTGGCACAGCCTTATTACCTTCTACACCAATGAGAATATTCCATTGTTGTAGCACTTTGTCACCCTCTACACTGATGAAAACTTTCCACTGCTGTAGCACAGCCAAGAGCTGTTTAGAAAGAGGTCATTAAAATAATACTGTACTGACATTACTGCAAAGTAATTATGAAACACAGATTATTTTGAAACACAGAATGAAAATGGACCAATAGAGAAGAAAAAAACAACATTCCAGAGATTTCATTAAACACTGCAACAACAATGGCAGCTTAACATTTTTATGGCCATAACATATATATATATATATATATATATATATGTGTGTGTGTGTGTGTGTGTGTGTGTGTGTGAAAACAGCTAGTAATGGACCAAGATGGATAGAGGAATGAATTGTAAGAAAATAAATAGAAAAACTGACAGAGAGAAAAACGTCGACTGAGTCGAGATTTCATTAAAGTGACTACACCAGATGTAAAATGTTCTTTTCAATAAAAACTTTGTTCCATAAAACCATGCTCAAGAAAATTATTTTTATCTGCATAACTTAGTGATTTTCTGAATGAAATTTTTGTATTCTGCTTCCATTTACCATTCCTTTCTGTTAAAACCTATTTACTATCACTCTTGGGAAAAAGATTTTTAATTTTTTATTTTATACCTTCAATATCTTTACTTCTTGAAGAA